>BSBM01000805.1:2772500-2792500 GCA_027924585.1 Larix kaempferi | reverse complement strand
ATTCCAAAAAGTTGTGTAGGTAGCTCTAATATTGCTTTTTGACATTCAGATTTCTGTTTTTCCAGGAGTCCACTGCGACTAACGCGTCATGAGTGGCCAACATTAGCTTGCACAAGCCCATTTAACGAATTTACTTTTAAGTTATAAACTTGTGTACACAAAAAACTAAACATCATGTGTGTGCTAACACATGTGATATTTTGATGTTGTTCTTTCCTATAATTTAATGCATAAAGAACTTCCAAATTAGATATTCCAAATCTCATTCTTAGTGAAAATGTTTATCTATAACATCATATAAATATTAAAAAAGGTACTTGATATGAATATGATTAAATCCCCGTAAAGGTCAATAACTAAGTTCTCATGTTTGATTTTCATCAATCATTGGGATGCATCAAGGACTTGCCTTAGGAACTTGATTTATCTTTTTTGAATTTTTTATCATCAAATATGCATATTCCCATTACTTTTGGAATCTAACTCTAAGCATGAAGCCATCTATTAATTACAAAAATATATAATTGGTTTGGATTATAAGTGAATACTACACAAACGTAATATTTCTTCAATTTTTAATAGTTTTATCATTCAAAATATTTCTCAATCTTTAATAGTTTTATCATTCAAAATATTTCTTATCTTAATTTTGACTAATCTTTTTATGTTATATGAAAACTAGTGACAATTGCAAAGCATTGAACATAGTACCTATTGGCAAGGACACAGGACTCAAATGTACCCAACAATTTTTCATTTAATCCACAACTGTGTTATCAAAATAATTACTTGGTTAGGAGCTTTCAATATTTCTTTTGATAAGACACAAATGCATAAACATCCAAGAATCTATGCCATCTTCTATTATTGGTATAATGTAATATAGAGAGATATTTGCACAAAATATGGACAATGACACTGTTAATGCGTAAATTTCACATACATGCGACATTTTGGCTAATCTTGCAAAAATATATCATCAACATACAACATGCAGCTCACTGAAGACATCTTCATTAGATCCAAAATATAAATTGATGTAATATCCCTCTTTGACATCCCTGCTATTTTGTAAATGAAAATGCAAATTTTACTTGTTTGCTGGTGAGGAACTCAAGGCCAAGGCTCCACCAATAAATCTTGTAAGCTAAGTGATTTATTTCCTAGTTGTATTTGTGAATACTAGACTTAGGAGACTGAGTTCTTGATGCAACCTAACTTTGAGGGCATGAATCCTTTGAGGGGGAAGAGGTGAAATGGCTTAGAAGCAGGGTAATTTTTAGGGGCGAAATTTCGCCAATTGGCTATTTTTTGGGCATTTTTTCAAAACATAAATTCTCTATTTGGTCATTTTTAGACTCTAATATCGTCTTTTTTTACATAAAATATGTTTTTCTATCATAATATTCGCCAAAATTTACACGTTTTAGTAGTAAATTGTAGGTTTTGTTTTTAATATTCGCCTACCTACCTATATCTATGTTTTTTCTAATCCAAAATAATCGCCTAGAATACTATATTGAAATGTAATATTAGAATCCTTAAAAAATACCCTGCTTGGAAGCCATGAATTTGATGACAAATGTTGTCCTGGTACCGCAAGCACTTAGAGAACGTGACATTCACCGAAGGTTACTTGAGTTGTTTGGTTTTCAGTTAGTCCTAGAGGGGGACGCCGAAGCTACTTTTAACTGTTGAGAGGCAGTAAAAGTATCCTAAGACCTAAAACTTAACACTAAGTTAATCCTTGCTAAAAGTTGTTAAGTAAAACTAAGGAAATCCTTTGGATTTCCTTGACATCCTAGTCCTGACAGAGGATGTCAAAGTTTTTTCTTCATTAAAACCACTGCCTAGTATTTAGCATAAGCTAATCTATTTTGACAAATATTATTACTTATAATAACATTTGGTAATTATATACCCTAATACCTTGAAATGCAAAGAGAAACAATATACATTTATGTATACAGAAACGCTTGCATGTGAATATTATCACTTGGATAAATATTATTAGTTGTAATAATATTTTGTAATGCAAAGAGAAACATTGTATATATATGAAATATTATTTATGATAATTATTCTTATAAGCAATACATAAATATGTTTTAGGGGAAATGTAATTACATACATTACCTTGCAATATAATGATAATGCCATTTAACTATATAGAGATGGCTATATAGCTTGTAATCATAAAGAAAGGAAAAGAGTTTTTAAGTGGTCTTTGAGAGAAGAGTTAAATAGTTATAATCATGGTGACTACGATTTAAAGACCATTAATGATTATTATTTGCTAATTACATTACTATTTATAATTGTGCATATAGGTTAAGGAAAGATACATATTTGTAAATTAAATTATTGCTTTGTAATTATATTTATGAAGTATTATTTATGAATTATTTTTGATAATGCATGTATATATATATATATTGAAATACCTGTATAGTGGAGAAAAGTTAGGCACATAAAAACCCTAATATTTATGGTTTTTTACCAAAAGTTAATGCTTGGATAGATGAGTAAAAGATTACGTTTTCTTTAAAGAAACGGTTTATTATTATATTTGTATATCTTTTTATTAAATGGGTGTGCGATTCCACTTCTTAAGGGAGAGTTTCTAATGGATTATTATAATTATATATATCGTGTTATTAATGTGTGTTATATACTTCTGGGAATTAATTCCTGGAGATGGTTGGGTTGAGGAGTAGTTCTTTGATGGTTGCATTGAGTTGTAGTTCTTTGAGGGCTACGTTGAGGAGTAGTTCTTTGATGATTGCATTGAGGAGTAGTTCTTTGATGGATGTGTTGGGGGAATTAATGCCTGGAGATGGCTGCATTGAGGGTAGTTCTTTGGTGGCTGAGTTGAGGAGTAGTGCTTGGGTGGCTGTGTTGGGGAATTAACCCTTGGGATTGTTGCGTTGAGGAGTAGTTCTTTAATATGCTGCTTCTTGTTGGAAAATATCCCTGGGTATTTTTCTAGCTTCTATTTCGTTTTGCTGCATGGAAAATATCCTCTCATATATAGTATGTCTTCTATGAGATATGCATTGGCACTCTCTTCTTAAACCTTATGTGCATTATGTTTACAGCGCATAGTGAAGGGATAGGGTCGGCTTGAAAACTAGATCTCAAGTTTTGATCTTGGGACTCTATTCTATGTTTTCTTTAAAGACCTTATATGCTAGATTGCTTGATAGAATTATGTTTTACCTCTCTGCATGTTGCATGTTGACCATTGGGTAAATGGTGTGACTCCAAACCCAGGGTTCTCTGTTCGATCTTTGAACTATGTAAATAATATTTCCTTAAGTTATAATTTAGCTTTATATATATATATATATATATATATAAGCTGCATGCCACATATGTACTCGTTTTGTTTAGCATAGATTGGGTAGGATCCTTGTTATGTAAACAATTGTTGCATGTCAATTGCACAGCCCAGATGGTTGGGGCAAAAGAATACTTGTTCATTGATGGTATATATTCAATAATTAATATTTCTGGATTGCATGCATAGAAAGTTGGGATCTTAGTCCCAGAATACTTCCATTGCTTATTATTTACATGCTGATTGTTTGAATGTTGAATGACTATGTTTATTGTTATATTATTGTGTTAATTACTAACCATGGGGATTGATCCCTCTACATTGATCCATGTTTATCTGTCGGATCCTATATTTTATGCGCAAGCTTTCAATGCATTTGTTGTGCTGCATAGATGCTTGGGGAAAGCATGTCCCTTCATATTGCTTTATATATTATAATCCTTTCATCACAATTTGGGGAAAGGATCCCCATAGGTGTTATGTTTTCATTTATTATATTTGCATATTTATGTGTTTGTGTTGTTGCGTAGTGAAATGGAAAAAGAATCCATGTTGCCAACAAACTGGTGGTTATCCAACAACCAGATCCTTGCCCCTAAGGTGATAGAACATTTCAAAACATCTACATGAATATGACGTAAGTCAACCTCTAGACTCGCGCTAAAGTGTATGGCATGCCTCACTCCACCTGTAAGGGGAAGATGTACCCACTACCTCTAGTGGGAATTTGTAGATACCTCGTCAAAATAGTGAGCTTATCCCTTGGATCCCAAAGGCATTGATTAGATGAACCACACTGTTGTTATGGATTTCATCCAAATGATTAGGGAAATCACCAATGTATTGGGTTAAACTCAGATAGACACCATAGGGTTGAAATGGAAGCAAAATAGACTCCTTTAGATCAATTACACACAAATTTAACCTAAGTGATTATGGAGAAGAAACTAGTGTACCTTGTTTATAATAGTTGGTCCTAGCTTGCTCCAATTAAGCTTGCTCTAATTAGGGGTTTAGAGAGAGAGAGAGAGAGAGAGAGAGGTTGGGGGTTAATACGGGTTTAGAGAGAGAGAGATATCACAAGGGAGTGTGGATGGTTAGTGGTATGGGGGAGAGAGAGATAGAGTGGGGGGGAGAGGTAGGAGGGTGAGGAGTGGGGGTTTGATAAAGAGAGAGAGAGATATTTTAGGTTAGGGTTTTAGAGAGAGAGAGAGAGAGAGAACGATTGGGGGCGGAGGGATATATATAGAGAGAGGGATGGGGATATGGTTAGTGGTAGGGAATATGGAGAGATAGAGTCGGTGGTAGGGGTAGGAGTGTGAGGAGTGGAGGTTTGGGGGAGAGAGATATTAGGGGTTAGCGGTTTAGAGAGAGAAAGATAGAGAGAGAGAGATCGTAGGGGGAGTGTATATGGGGGTATATAAAGAAATAAAAAGGGAAGAGGAGAGAGGGAGGGAGAGAGAGGGAGCCTCGGAGAAATAGAGAGAGGATGGGGTTTTGGTTTAGTGTAATAGAGAGTACATAGAGAGATGGGGGGTTAAGCTTTATGGTATAGGGGAATATGGGGGGTTGAGAGAGAGAGATAGGGAGTAGGGTGATAAAGAGGGAAGGGGGTTAGGTAAAAGAGGAGAGAGAGAGGGGGATTAGGTTCAAGAGAGGGAGGGTGGTTAGGGAAAGGTGGGGTTGGAGAGATATAGGGGGGGTTAGGGAAAGGAGGAGAGAGAGGAACGGGGGGTTAGGGAAAGGTGGGGTTGGAGAGAGAGAGAGAGAGAGAGAGAGAGAGGAGGGTAGACAGAGAGGGAGAAGGGGGGTTGCATTGGCAAGAGAGGAAGAGAGAGGGCAGTTGTAGAGAGAGATGGGATATGAGGGCGGTTGGGTTATAAAGGGAGGGGGGGTTAGGGAGAGAGGGGGAGAGAGAAAGAGGGGAGGTTGAGTGGAGAGGAAGCCAAAGTGGGGTTGAAGAGATAAATATATGAGATATAGGAGGGGTGGGGAAAGAGAGAGGGAGGGTTAGGGATATAGGGAGAGAGATAGGGTGTGCGAGAGAAAGAGAGAGGGAGAGGGGGGGTGTGGGTTTTATAGAGAAAGGGATAGGTATAAGGAGGGGGGAGAAAGAAATGTAATACAAGAATGAAAACATAATAGAATAGCATGTGTGCACAATTAACATGCATGCACCACTAATGTACACACACCACTAACACACACGTGTTATTAACGCATGTGCACTTATGACGTGCACAAGCTACTTATGCACATGCGCTCATAATTTTTTTTTTGGCGTGCTTGCCTTTTTCTTTTCCTTTTCCACGTTTGATGAGTTGGTAGGTTTGGTTTTAGGTTTGGATTGCCAAACCTTATGGCTTGTACTACATTAAAGGAAAACATATTATTTTCTATAACTTTCTTCTTTTCGACCTTGATTCTGTATATGCTCCACTTGTCGCGTTCTAATGAAACTGCACACACTTATAGAATTTTGTGTGTAGATTCCATATATATATATATATATATATATATTAATATTTTATTTATTTCTTCAGTTTTATTTGAACTCATGTCATATTTATAAAAAACATAAGTCATGTATTTCAACTATAAATTTTGATTGTGTCACCTATTTCAGAAACGGAAAAGAACCCACACAATATGATATTGGATGTCCTATCCACTAGAAGAAGAAAAAAAATGATATTGATTATGTTAGGGCCATCATAGTGTGTCTGAACACTAGAACTTGTAATTTTAGGGCTTCAGGGACTTCCTTAATTTAAAAAAAATATAATATTAACTTTGAAATTTTGGAGAAATAGTGTTCCATAAGAAATGCATATTATTTACAACTTTACATAATTTTTTTCACAAAATTGGACAATTTACATACCAAACCTCGGGCCTAATGCAAACATATGCATTATGTTTTAGAGAAAAAGTGACATACCATCCTTAGAAGAACACCATTTTTGGGGAGTTATACTTATTTTTAATAAATAAAAGTTATATATTCTAATTGAATATGTTTCATCTTTTACACCATATTCGAAAAAGTTGTGTAGGTACCTGTAATAATTCATTTTAATGATCGGAGTTTTGTGTTTGCAGAAGTCCATTCCAACTAACGCATCATAAGTGGGCATCATTACCTTTTTTTAACAAAAACATGGAAAGAGATTGTATTATAAAAAGTATGTGCACAACCATTCATTAGAAAATTGTGCAAATTATGAGCTCAAAAGTAGTGTGCGAGGATACCAAAAATTGTACCATCCTAGATCTACAAAAGTTCCTAAACTGCTTCCTAGATTTCACCATAACGGAGTAGGGATAGACCCTTAGAAACTGGAAATTAAGAAAAATACAGAAGAAAAAAAAAATTCAAGCATGTAGAAGAGGACCAACCCAACTATTCCTCGATACCTTATAGGCCATATATAGTTTGCTAGACAGATGCTTATTCCATTGGTCTCACATCTTCCGCTGGAGATTCTTGACAATGGTAGCAGTGAGACATCTTGGCCATCTTCAAGGTTTACTCTTTTATAATGTCCATAGAACCCATCAAATCTATCTAATTTCTCTCCAAAACATTTATCCCCGAATCCTGTCAAGTTAACCGATGTGATATATATATCATATCCTCGACGGACTCCCTGTGAGCCTTGATTCCAACATAGATGGCCTCATACACCTTATGAAGATGTTTCTTAAAATATTCAACACTAGCCTTTAGAAAGGCCATTCCTTCTACTAAGCTCGCCATTGATCCCATAACAAAGTGTTGAATGCGAGCTAAATATTCGATGAACAAAGACGAAAAGATAGGGGTTTCCGAATGTGCACATTTCTTCTACGTTCGACTGCCATATGATATTTTGTCTTCCTCACTGATGATGAAGGAAAAAATTTTGAATTTCTCCCTGAGCCATGGTGACAAACCCTCTGCAAAGTCCCTTTCCTCACCACACGCAGGAATACACAAAACAATTGGGGCTCTCCACATAATGTCTAGTCTTAATCGCCCAAGGTAATAGACTTCTCCTACAAGACTCACAATAAATGTGTGATCAGAGCCACTGCTAGCGAAGTGACATGCAAAGACCAAAGCATGTGAATAGCCACACATCCCAGCTTGAGCCGGGACTAAGGACAACTGCATGCTCTTGATGTCCCAACTAACAATAACACTTCTAATATGACCCACGAAGCCTAAAGGCTTAGGGATAGCACTTAAATTTTTGGTTGCTATCTCCATATTTCACTCTTCCAAGAGAAAGGTTGACACCTTGGTTTGCTAGCACATCGGATTGCTTGTTGTTTTCTCTTAAAACATGAAGGAAAGACATCTCACGAGGATTTTTTTAACTATACGATTCCTCTATATATTCGTTTGCATCAGGGAGCACCTTTTGCATATCCACTTCTCATCTTTTGGATGACATGTCTAGAATCTCAAAAAACCTTTAAGTTGACAATGTTAAGATTTGAGATGATTTCCATGCCAAGAAGGAGAGCTAACCATTATGCTTCATTTTTTTATTTCTTCCCCAATCCTCACCTAAAAGAGATGATTATTTTCCCTCTGGGATTAAAAATAGTCCCACCTGCACCTGCCTCCCTAGAGTGGGTAGCATCACCTTGCACCAACCCATAAGTATGAACTTAATGTTGATAACAACATATGATATGATATGGTTTTTATTTATTTTTGTATTTTTATACAAATATGAAATTCATATCTAGAACAACATACCATATGATATATGTTTTTTTTTTAATAGGTAACAAAATCTATTATATAGAATATTATATATTTTGTTAATTTTAAAATTATTAGATATTATTCCAAGTGTAATTTTTACAATTATAAAATCTCATATTCAATACAATCCAAAATCGATTTTTTTTTATTAACAAATAATTAGAATTTTAAATTTAATAATTTTATACAAAACTTCAAGGTAAATAATGAAATATCTCAAGCAAGTTAAAAGTTTTTATGAAAATGTGATACCAATCAAGATAAAAGTGTTTATAAACAAAGTAAAAGTGTTTATGAAAATGTGTTTTAAAGGCGAGTAACAAGTTAACAAAACTTTGTATAAATGGCAAACTCAAGTTTAACATTTAAAAAATATTTAAGTATAACTTAAAGTATATAAATAATATGTATTTTTAAATAAAATTTAATAATAAATTTAATAAATTAAATAACTTTTGTGATTCATTGATTTATTATGTTACACTATGTTGTAACATGAATGTCCAAACATTTTGAAATGCATCACTAGTAAAGTTAACAAATTTATATATGATATGAACAACTCATAAGACACATTTATAAAAGATATGAAAACATTATATAAAATAAATGATGATAATTCTTGTAATCCAAACAAATGTTGCCTTCACACTCATGAAAGCTTTATTTGAACAAGGTACAATAATTTGCAATAATTTGAATTGAATCGGCAATATACCTAATCAAAATTAGCAAGTAGCTTCAAAGTGCTTATAAAAGGAATGAAACATAGCAAATGCATGTTCTAGGAAAATGTTTGGTTTGACTTGCTACACATGGTGGATTGGGAAAAATGTGGCTTGCTCTCAGAATAGGGTGTAGGTTAGGCAAATGATACTTGGAGTTATTCCTATGAGTATTGGAAAATTTTATTTAAGGGATACTATAGTGATAGAATATGAATTTATATGAAAGCCAACTTACAAATTTACCTAGATCAATCGTGTAATGACTCGTATCACTTGGATATATAAAACACATGCCACCTTAGACTATTTATCTAAATCGATCGAATAATGACTCAAATCACTTAGATATACAAAACACCACCCCCTAGAAGATAAATTTAGCATGAAAGCATGCTCAGAAAGTCTATTTTGAATTAAGCATATATGTTTTGTCTAAAATCTTCTACCAACCTTACCCTCATATCATATCATGGTGAGGATGTGGATGGAGGTACATATTAGAGAAAACAAAACATATATCTAATCATAGTTAGCAAGTAGTTTCAAAGTGTTTACAAAATGATTGCATAATAACATATGCATGTTCTAGGTATATGTTTAGTTTGGTAGATGGAGGGAGAGACTTAAGAGAGGGGTCTTATGCAAAAACATCCATGCCACTCACAACATCATGATCTCCAAAGAAAAAAATTTAAACATGGCAATTCATTTTATTGATGAATTTCTCTTGCTTTATTTTTTATATTTTTAAAAAGAAAACAAAGTAAGACATGAGGAATACATGCTCTATCAAGTCTCACTACTCCATGTAACATTGTACACCCTCTCCCAATGCAAATATCTATGACTTGACTTGTGGCTAAGGATCAAATATTGTAGCTAAAGAAAAGATAAAAAAAAATTATAATAAAAAAAGAAAAACATGGAAAATAAATTCATTCATAAATTTGTTTTACTTTATTCTTTTAATTTGTGAAAACATAACAATTTCATCATTGTAATTTAAATCATACTTGAAAAAGTCGCCGAAAAATCGCGACTTTTCGTAAAAGTCGCGAGGTGTAACCCTTGCCGAAAAATCGGCTCGGAAAAATCGCGATTTTTTAAAAAATCGGCGACTTCCGACTTTTTCAAAAAATCGGCGCTTTTTTCGAAAAAATCGCGAGTTTATGGAAAAAATCGCCCAGGTTTTTTCACAGTTTTAAAAACTCAGGTGTTTTTTTATAAATTTGATGGGTTTTGTACATGTAACATTGATGGCAACAATACTAAATGGTAATGTTAAATTCTTAAAGTAAAAGTGACATTCTCTTTATCTTTCATTTTCCATCCTTTTACTTAAATTTTTAACATTACCATTAATTGTTTCAGGATGTTTGAGAGTGGTTCCAACCTCATCAGACTTCATATGCAAAAAGTAGGATTTTAGATCCCATTTAGAATTCAACAGACTTAATGGTTTTCAGGATTTCAGGATTCCAACGTTTCCAGTGGATTCTATCATGTATGTGGGTAAGGGATTGGAATTTAATGAAGTACATCAAACTCTCTATGTACCTTGATGTTGGTGGTGTCGATGCCTGATTGTTAAAGTTGTTTGAATTACACTGTCATGACCTTAATAAAAAAATGTACCCTTCAGTCAAGCAAAATCACTTATTAAGCATGGGAAGCTCTTTCTACCTTATTTTAACGCTTGGATTAAGAAGTTTGAACAAAATTGTAGGGTGTTAATTGATGTCCTTGGAGGATCAACTTCGAGATTGGAGGCAGAGGCAAAGTCTAGAGCCTAGATGTGGGGGAACATGGTGCTATTGATAAATATGATCTCGACATAGACAATGATTTTGATGATTATGTTTTTTCAATTTTGATTTAGATATGTATTGCGCTTGGTGCCATTATGATAATATTTTGTCTCTAATGGTTTGGAATCATAGCTTGGAATCTTTAAATATATTTTTTTCATTAAAATTGTAAAATTTTATGTATTTTTTAACAGTCCGAGTCATTGAAATCAAACAACTCCGAGTTATTTGCATCCACTACATCTATATATTAGTGATTTCTTCATATTTATGTTCCAATGTGTTTATCTGATGTTATTGTTACGTTGTATGTTTAAAATTTTGAAAAAAATGAATGTATTTTGTATTTTTTAATGTTTGCCGACTTTTTCCGACTTTTCCCGATTTTTTCGCCGATGTTGCCGAGAAATTGTTTTCGGGACCCTTGCCGACTTTTTGCCGAGTCCGACTTTTTCAACGTTGATTTAAATTATTGTTAAAACATAAGAACACACTTTCCTTGTATTTAATACACACAATAAATGTTTTCAAGTATTCAATGTAACATGTTTGATCCTCTCTCACTACAAGCATCCAATGATCAAAGAGGAAAAATAAACTTTTTCATATCATCATTATAACATAAATTTGTCAGCTTCAAAAGAACAAGGTTATTGATAATATTACAATATGTGGTTCCTCCAAATAGCAATAGAGACCATGTAAACTTAAAGAACAAGGTTATTGATAATATTACAATATGTGGTGCCTCCAAATAGCAATAGAGACAATGTAAAGTTACTCTCTTGCCATTAATTTTTTTGTTTTTGCTGATTTCAATATACTCACATAAAAAACTATTGATAGAGGGATCAAATTATGATCAATCTATAAAGAAAACACTATGTGCAATATGACTACCTATCAGCAATCAACCCTAGCAATATATTTATTACAAACTATCAAAGAAGCATGCCAAGACAATGGCTAGAAATACACAACAAACAACAAAGAATTTTGAAGTAAGTATTGCATACAATCGTAAGAAACCGATCTTAACATCATAACAATATATTTTGACTTGAAGAACTTGATTTATATGAAAAACTGAAAATTGCCAAGTATCAATAAAAGCAAATGACTAAATCTTTTCTCTAAACATAAACAGGTCCAATCCCATGATTTGCACCCATAAAATGTTGTTTTGAAAGTTCTCTACAGAGAATATATAAGTGCAAAACAAGATTTAAACTCGAATAAAGAAAGATAAACACTTTTTTCTCAACAACCCAAACTTACTCAAAACTTACCCAATTAACTTTATCTTCTCAATATATAAATTTAATCAAAACTTACCAAATTTACTTTATCCTCTCAACATCTATGTTAAATATAATGCATAGTTTACCTAATATGACTTGTGTTGTGACACATCTATGTTAAATATAATGCATAGTTTACCTACTATGACTTGTGCCATGACTTGGCACAGCCAGACTTAAGGAGCTAATTTATTAGGTTTGGTAAGTGACTCTTTTCTGATATTAATACTTGCTTTCAGTAGTAACAAAATGTTATTTACATCCCTCTAATTAAAAAAAAATGCTTGTTCCATAGGCAGTGATAAGAAACCCGAGCAAAAATGTCCTAAAAGCTAGGCTGGCTTAGAGTAAGACAGTGTAGAGGATAAAACCACTAACTATAAAAAGCACAGTATCAAAGTCCAAGGTGTCACAAGGCATGCGACTTGATACACATAATACCAAAAGATAGTGCCTGCAGTAGGGGCTCATCAAGATTATCTACGGTAGGCCTCAGACTGGGTATTTCATGTTTATGCTGGCCAAGTTTCAAATGGTATTGCGGGGCCAAGCATCTGTGTTGACAAGTGAACTGGAAATAATTGGACAGAGCAGCGGACAGAGCAGCAATATCAATGTCAGCGGACAGAGATAGTTGTCTGCTATTCCTACTTTAGCAAAGCAATATCAAAGTTTGTATTGATTTATAGAGCAGATATGTTTCTTTAGTCAAACGGTTCAATTCGACCTGCACTAGGAGCACTGTAGAGGTTCGTTGAGGAGCAGAGCTTAGAAGTCAGCCGCACAAACAAAAATAAGAGGACTCTTCAATATCCACGAAGAGTCCTCATGATGTAGCTATGACCAACGGCCAGGGCCTCTGCAATGATGGTTACATCTATCCACGGCAGCACGGATTCACCAAACACTGATGTTGGTCGCAGGGGATTTCTTGTTCACAACAAAACAAAACACAGACTCTCACGCTACCAACAACCATCTCCTTATTAGGGGTTCAATCAACAAAACACAGACAACAGATTCGTACATAGTTTTGCCAATTCAAACTCAGACGGATTTTTTAACGGATCCAGCATTCCCTTCAAACTCGTGCATGGTATTCTCCTCCAGTGAACTTCCTTCCTGTTCACAGGTTCGATTTGGTGGTCGTGTAGAGAACCAATCGAACCTGTGAGCCAACCCAGGTTCTCTACTAATAGCATCAAAGCCCAAAGATTGAACTTCTATGAGCCAGGGTGCTATTATAATGACCTAACAGATAATGTATTCTAAAGCTATTTGAAAAAAGAAAAATCGATAACCAATTAAATTTTGAAACTGGATAGAGAGAAATACTCAAAAGGTAAATAGGAAAACTTCACAAACATTTTAATACTGTTAAAAGTTCAAGTAAAACTAAGACATTCCATCAATCCTAGGGCAGTTCCCTGCAGAGCACTAAAACCAGCAGTTCCAGCATTTGCAGCGTAATTTCTATCAGCACCAGTAGAACCAACATCCCCAGCATAATAATCAGTTGAACAACCAACATCATAGGGTTATAGGAACTTAAGAAGTTTGCATTTCCATTCTAGATTACATAGATAGAGTGCCAAAATGGGGCTAAAGGGCCAAGCTAGAGATCTGCTTAGCCCACTGAAAATCAAGTCCAAAATCCAACACCCATTGAGATAACCATGTAAATAAAACACCAACTGGGTTTTAACTACTGTCAAATAAAACCTACTATAACTTACTATATTAAGACTAACTGTATTGCACCATGACAACAACAAATCAAACCATAAAGTCTCACAAAATCCAGAAGTTGGAACTACATTTCCAAAACACCAACTGGGATTTAACTACTGACAAATAAAACCTACTATAACTTACTATATTAAGACTAACTGTATTGCACCATGACAACAACAAATCAAACCATAAGGTCTCACAAAATCCAGAAGTTGGAACTATTGGTGGTGCTGGAGCAGATTCTTCCGTTAGCTTTGGCTTTTGCTTGGTTCTCCCTCTTCAATCAGCAATCCGAATCTGAACTGTCAGATGTGTCCTGATCATCTCCCTCGTCGGGGGAAAGGAAGAAGCTGCAACCCATTTTGAGGTGGGTGGCAATCAAGTTATCCTTAATGCCATTCAACACCTCCAGTTCTCGGATTCGGCCCACCATGTGATCGTTTATGCGCACTATCTGATCCGTGTAACTCTTCATTTGCAAAATACTTTGTTTAATTCCTTCCATTGCCTCATCATAATTCCGCAATAGCTGCTGGACTCTTGTTCCTAACTCTGCCATCGCCTCTTCACGTTGTTGCAGTTCTTCCCTCCACAAATCCTCGTCTCCATGCTCTGCTCCTCTTCGAGGTCGTTTGTTTTCGCTGCTACTCTCATGCGGTTTCTTCATTGCAGTACTACAGTTGGAGCTTTCACCTCCCATATTTGCGGCAGACGGTGAGTTGAGTTGCAAAGGGGAAAGGTACCAAACTGGCAAACCTATACTGAACCTTTAAAATATAAGGGTGGCCATCATGTGTGTTATAATGATGCTCGATAGAGGAAAGAGGAAATATATCTCTTGAATGTGATGCTATAGATTCATGGTTTATTACAGGGATGGTGGGTGATGGAATAATGATTCCACATCGATCGGAACGCCGTTTAGGGCCTGCAACACTGCCTGCTTGCTTTTCTGTCTCAAGCCTTCAAGCCTTTCATATCATTGTGTAATTCCAAGTTCTCCTTATTCTTACCTTTAATGAGAATGAGAATAAGTACAACGGTCTTATGACTAATAAATTTGTTCTATATGTGTGTTTCTCATAACATATATTTTCTGACAAATCTGGCTGGACCAACAATCCACATTTCCGTGGCACCCGTAGCACATTCCCGCGGCAGCAGTATTAATGTTGAGCTGTCAAGTGGAATTGATCGCCATAAATCCATGTTACACAACGACAATCCACATTCCCTCACCGCAGCAGCAGTATTAATGTTGAGCTGCCCAGTGGAATTGATTGCCATAAATCGATGTTACACAACTGATTCCAAGACGATTCAAATCTCAAATCCTAAAATAAATTCTTGCCATTTGTGAGAAGATGGCAAACACTCTTGACATAAAATTGATTGGTGCCATTTGTGAGAAGATGATAAACATTGTTGGTATATAATAAATTGGTGCCATTTGTCAAGAGATGGTAGACAATGTTTACACCCATTCCAAGGTTGAGGTTGAATAATGGAATGTATTCCAAGATAATTAATCTTCAATCATAAGATTAATTGGTGTCATTTATGAAGTGATTGCAAACATGGTATCCTATATTAAGTTTACATCCATTTTAACATAGTTGAAGTTGAGTAATTGGATGTATAGTGTCAAACAACTTTGGGGATGAGTGTGGGGTGGAGGGATACGACCTTATCATGAGATGTATTCTAAGATAATTAATCTTTGGTTATAATATTAATTGGTGCCATTTATAAAATGATGGTAAGCATAGTAGATAATGTAGATAGTGTTTAACAATAGTTGAAGTTGAATAATTAGATGTATAGTGTTTCCAACTTTAACTAGAAATAAATGCAAACTTTGAAAAAATATGAAAAAACATATATATATATATATAATGTGTGTAAATTTATTATCCATTTTATTATCATTATAAATTTAACAATCAATTTTATTTACCTACTTTTATCACCATGACTTGAATAACAAGCTCCATTATCTTTAATTATATTAGAATAGATGCCAAGTTTGCAAGATAGATATTGTTTCCTATATAAATAGTTTCTCTAAAAATAAGGAAATTGAATTCACTAATTTCAAAAAAACCTATCCAATAATATTAAATATTTAATATACACTGTATATATATTTTAAAAAGAATTCATTCCATTAATTTCAAAAAACATGTCCACTAACATTAAATGTTTAATACACAATGTAGATATATTTCAATAGATATTATTATTACACTTTAAGCTAATATGAGAATAGTTAACTTCCACTTTTATTTATTAATTTTTATCACCATGAATATAACAACCACTTCTATTTACCTACTATTATAACTATGGATTGAATATCATTTTCTATTTACTAATTTTTACTATCATAGATTTTAATAGTTTATCATTTTCCTTATAAAAATATATATTATTTAACTTTGTATTAGCAATTCAATTTAATTATTAGTTTTATCTCTCTCTAACACACACATATACATTCTTATTTAATGAATCATAAATTTACAACTAATTTGACATTAATAATCACTAAATTTACAAAATAATATGTTTTTCAATATCCAATATTCTTATTTGAGATATGAGATATGGTCGTAGCCTGTTGAAATCGCTGAGTGACCCTCCTATAACTGGGTTGTTTCAACAAATGCATGTTGGTCTACTGCAAGTGACACACGATCCCATTCATCAACCCAGTCCATGCATTCGCATTCATCCCATTTGCCACTGCTGCAAGGGATGCAAAAGCATGCAAGCTTTTGCGTCCATATTTCAAATAAGGGGTTATTTCAGCTTCGAACTGAATGAAATCCACGTGTTCCTTGTACTATGCCGCAACTATAGGAACGCGATCGGTCTTTGTCAACCTCCTGCAAAAAATTTCTTACCACACATCCTGCCATTGATGATGTTTGTTGATCTTTTGCTCGGTCTGACATTGCTGCAGAGCACCGTTGAACTATGGATTTTGCATCTAGGATATGAGGTTCCCTGTCAAACCTCATCTCTTCCCTTCGTAGTGCGGTCTTGATGCATGCATCGGCCCCATCATGCTCTCCTTTGTCGTGCCCGGTCTCAAAATAGTTCCATATATGCAACACACTATAAGTCTTATGCAAAGTACTCATCCATTGGAATACTCGGGCATTTTTGAACTAGCCCGCACAACCATCCGACCATATCCAATGTTGATCCATCTGTATATCTCTCTCCTTCAACTGATCATAGAAAATTCGAAAAAAATGTTGCACATAATGCAGATCATGGTTCTATCATCACTTATGCAAAAGTTTGTCTCCTTCAGTATTATCCTCTTGTCATTCCTGCTCTCTGGCCCATGCCTATACATAATATGTACCATGATGCTGACTTGGTGTGAATGGTAGTATTGACTTTGGATTTCATTTTGTGGCTGAAGGGTATAATTTTCTACAAAATCCACAATTGACACTATGGTTCCAATAGGAAATGTGTCCCTGCATTTTCTATACTGCTCATCTTCCAATTGCGCTACATGCACATGTTGAACATACTGCTTTGTTTTCTCGTAGAACTCCGTCAAGAATTCACATACTGATACCTGTTACCATGCAAACAAGGGAAATATTACAATGTGGCATTTGGAAAAATGTATATGTCATAAATTGAACTTGTAATATGAAAAATATGCAATATTCATCCGTACCTGTGACTTCACTAATGCAATCTTTTTACTTTCCCTAGCACTGTCTAATTGATAGGTTACGTACTTGAAGCTGTGCATCTCCACGCCCATCATGCCAAATTTGTGCTCCTGGCTTTAATGGATGGAACAGTTCAAAAGAGAAAACCCATTGCACCTATAACATGTCCCATATAGACACGTATTTTCATAATATTTTTGTCCTTTGGGCCTTGGACACATGATATTGTGTATAAAGTCTCTTGATGCATTCGGTGGTAGTATGGATCCATTGCAGCCCTGCACAATGTTAGTATGCAAATCACAAAATATATGTTTATATGTGTCATAATAATATTCATATTCTACATGGTGTCTACAACAACAGGTGTTCCGATCAATGCATATACGAATGTACCATGGTTTGCATTTTTCAAAAGACCTTTGGCCCAGGTTCAATTGTGTGTGCTCATTCTTGAATCTCTCATAGAATTCAATCTGTGTGGTGTCAAGGAAGTGTTTAACACGGGGTTCACGTTCAATAGAACCTTTTCTCAGCTTTAGCATGTCTCTTTGGTTTGATGAAGGTCTAGTATGATCATGCCAAAACTTTTGTATTAACTCCTTAACATCATCAATTAGCTTCCTATCCGCATGAGGCAACCTACCAACAAAATCCCAACAATCGTTTCCACCCGGAGTGTCAATATTTTCTCTTATAACAGAGTACTTTTTAATAGTTGTTCTATTTAATTTGAGTATGTGAGAAGTGTGTGATAGCAGGCGACGTTGCCTTGTGGACTTGCTTACAACTGATTCCCCTAAAACATGACGAGCCACACAAAGATATTTAGTGTGAGACGTCTTCCCAATCACATTAAATGTAGATTGGAGATTTCTAACAATATGACTACTAGCCTCTGAACTTTTGACCATATTTATGCCCAAAATTCTCCTAACAACAGCTAAACAATGTGACTTTAACAAACATAGCAATAATTGACATTTACCTACATCACCTTTGGATTCAAAATATTCTTTGACAATTTTCTTGCATTGCCATTCGATAGTGCGTTTTGGAAACTTGCCTTCAAGCCCTGATAGAGCACTTTCATCCACATGAATGCGTCTAGGAGTTCTTCTTCTTGCACTGGACAGTCGAGGTAGGGAGGGTGGACATGAGACATGAATACCAGAGCTTGTTTGTTGTGGTTCTTCGTTCACAGATTGGGCCATAATGGGAGTGTGGTCGACATGGTTGTGGTGTTCTTGGGGAGATTGCAAATTAAGCAAGGCTTGGATGTCCATCTCTACACATGTAGCATCTCCCAAAATTCTTGTGTCGTGAGGAACTTCAGTGTGAATCATTGATGGATTGTTGGTTGGAGATTGTGTTGATGTTGGAATTTGAGTTGGGTTCATTGGATGCGATCGCTTTACCTGTGGTTCTGAACAAGAGGTTGTCGTGTCAAGAACTGTGTTAAGATCAGTGGCAGGATCTGGGGCAATGATAGGACCATGTCTCAATCTTTCCATTCCCAACCTGGCCTTTTCTCTTAAGTCATTGACCTTTTCAATGGGAAGATTCCTTATATATCTTTTTTTTGCATTGCGTGAGTTTCCTATCTCCAAAAGTCTCTTTAACACAACTATCAGGACTATCCCTACAAAAGAAACAACAAATAAGATATTAGTGCCATAATACAATGAACTTGACACATTCCAACATAACTTACCACTTTACAAATTAACACATACAACTACAGACTATGTTGGTTTATTTGTGTTCGAATAAACATCATTATCCCTTACAATTCCAACCAATATAGATGATTGTTGGTCAAGTGTAGAGTGGAGAGAGTAATGTCTTTCCTAGCCATGAATTCATAAAAATTATGGTGGTAACACCCTACAACAAAGATGGCTAAAGATGCCTTTGGAATAGTTTGATAGTTTTTCTACATCAAATAAGGTAATTAGAATAAGTTTACTAATTACACAATGAGGAGGTTGCAAATTCCCCCAAGGAATTCTTATTATTTTACATCATATTTTTCACCTTAATTAGTTGCATTTTTTGCTTTCTCCCTTAATGTTATCAATTCTAAATTTTGCACCTAGTTTGATTGCTTTGTCTTCATAGTGGAATGGTATATCTTTCCATTTGAGGTAATGTCCTTTAACATCATAAATTATTAGGTTATATAACACCTTAAGGAGTTGAAGAAACAACAACAAACTATTTCCTTATCTATAAACCTTGAGATGATAGAATGTGATTTTGAGTTTAAAATACCCATGGTTGAATTCAACAATGCATCACAATAGAATGAATGTTACTTTGTATTGTGCAAAAACTTAAGGAGGATGCAAAGGTTTCTAACAAGGATCATGGTCTTGGGAAGGGTGATTAGGGGGAATATAATTTGACCTTTCAATGTGCAATATCTAGGGTATGGAGGTTTTGGAAAGTGGAGAACTAGGGACTATACCAACAATGATCATGTTGGATAGAGCATGAAGTGGGAAAGTCTTGGTTTTTGGAAAAACAACATTATTAAAGGTGAGGGGATATTGTAAGGACGGTAAATATGGATGAATATTATCATATTTGGATTCATAGAGAAAGGAAAGGTGCATATACTTACAAA
>BSBM01000805.1:2585000-2765000 GCA_027924585.1 Larix kaempferi | reverse complement strand
CTGCTATTTTGTAAATGAAAATGAAAACTTTACTTGTTTGCTAGTGAGGAACTCAAGGCCAAGGCTCCACCAATAAATATTGTAAGCTAAGTGATTAATTTCCTAGTTGTATTTGTGAATACTAGACTTAGGAGACTGAGTTCTTGATGCATCCTAACTTTGAGGGCATGAATCCTCTGAGGGGGAAGAGGTGAAATGGCTTGGAAGCCATGACTTTGATGACAAATGTTGTCTTGGTACTGCAAACACTTAGAGAACGTGACATTCACCGAAGGTTAGTTGAGTTGTTTGGTTTTCGGTTAGTCCTAGATGGGGAAGCCGAAGCTACCCTTAACTGCTGAAAGGCAGTAAAAGTATCCTAAGACCTAAAACTTAACACTAAGTTAATCCTTGCAAAAAGTTGTTAAGTAAAACTAAGGAAATCCTTTGGATGACCTTGACATCCTAGTCCCAACAGAGGACATCAAAGGTTTTTCTTCATTAAAACCACTACCTAGTATTTAGCATAAGCTAAGCTATTTTGACAAGTATTATTAGTTATAATAATATTTGGTAATTATGTACCCTAATACCCTGAAATGCAAAGGGAAACAATATACATATATGTATATAGAAACACTTGCATGTGAATATTATCACTTGGATAAATATTATTAGTTGTAATAATATTTTCTAATGCAAAGAGAAACATTGTATATATATGAAATATTATTTATGATAATTATTTTTATAAACAATACATAAATATGTATTAGGGGAAATGTAATTACATACATTACCTTGCAATATAGTGATAATGCCAATTAACTATATAGAGATGGCTATATAGCTTGGTAATCATAAAGAAAGGAAAAAAGTTTTTAAGTGGTATGTGAGAGAAGAGTTAAATAGTTATAATTATGGTGACTACAATTTAAAGACCATTAATGATTATCATTTGCTAATTACATTACTATTTGTAATTGTGCATATAAACAACAGAGGTTAAGGAAAGATACATGTTTGTAAATTATATTATTGCTTTGTAATTATATTTGGGAAGTATTATATTTATGAATTATTTTTTATAATGCATGTATATATATATTGAAATACCTATATAGTGGAGAAAAGTTAGGCATATAAAAACCCTAATATTTATGGTTTTTTACCAAAAGTTAATGCTTGGATAGATGAGTAAAAGATTACGTTTTTTTTAAAGAAACGGTTTATTATTATATTTGTACATCTTTTTATTAAATGGGTGTGCGATTCCAATTCTTAAGGGAGAGTTTCTAGTGGATTATTATAATTATATATATCTTATTATTAATGTGTGTTATATACTTCTGGGAATTAATGCCTGGAGATGGCTGCATTGAGGAGTAGTTCTTTGATGGTTGCGTTGAGTTGTAGTTCTTTGAGGGTTGCGTTGAGGAGTAGTTCTTTGGTGGCTGTGTTGGGGGAATTAATGCGTGGAGATGGCTGCATTGAGGAGTAGTTCTTTGATGATTGCATTGAGGAGTAGTTCTTTGATGGATGCATTGGGTGTATTAATGCCTGGAGATGGCTGCATTGAGGGTAGTTCTTTGGTGGCTGCGTTGAGGAGTAGTGCTTGGGTGGCTGTGTTGGGGAATTAACCCTTGGGATTGCTTCGTTGAGGAGTAGTCTTTAATATGCTGCTTCTTGTTAGAAAAGATCCTTGGGTATTTTTCTAGCTTCTATTTCATTTTGTTGCGCAGAGATGGGAGGATGCTCCCTCTATTTTTAGAGTTTAATTTTTTTTTATATGTTGCCTATTGGAGAAAAATATCCCCATAATTAATTCTTTATCCTTTTCGTTTTGTTGCTCAGAGCTGGGAGGGTTCTCCCTGCTTATTAGAGCTACATTTATTTATTTTTATATGCTTCCTGTTGGGGAAAAGATCCCTGTAATTACTGCTTGATCCTTTTCGTTTTGCTGTGCAGAGCTGGGAGGGTTCTCCCTGCATACTAGAGTTTAATTTATTATTTAATATGCTTCTTGTTGGAAAAGATCCCTGTATATTATTTGATATATATATATATATATATATATATATATATATATATATATATATATATATATATTACATTATTTATGTGGCCTTATTGCACAGATTTTGGGGGAAATCATATCCTCGTATACTTCCTCTCATATATAGTATGTCTTCTATGAGGTATGCATTGGCACTCTCTTCTTAAACCTTATGTGCATTATGTTTACAGCGCATAGTGAAGGGATAGGGTTGGCTTGAAAACCAGATCTGAAGTTTTGATCTTGGGACTCTATTCTATGTTTTCTTTAAAGACCTTATATGCTAGATTGCTTGATAGAATTATGTTTTACCTCTTTGCATGTTGCATGTTGAGCATTGGGTAAATGGCGTGACTCCAAACCCAGAGTTCTCTATTCGATCTTTGAACTCTGTAAATTATATTTTCTTAACTTATACTTTTGGATTCATAATTATATATATATATATAAGTTGCATGCCACCTATGTAATCGTTTTGTTTAGCAGAGATTGGGTAGGATCCCTGTTATGTAAACAATTGTTGCATGTCAATTGCATAGCCCAGATGGTTGGGGCAAAAGAATACCTGTTCATTGATGGTATATATTCAATAATTAATATTTCTGGTTTGCATGCATAGAAAGTTGGGATCTTAGTCCTAGAATACTTCCATTGCTTATTATTTACATGTTGATTGTTTGAATGTTCAATGACTATGTTTATTGTTATATTATTGTGTTAATTATTGACCATGGGGATTGGTCCCTCTACATTGATCCATGTTTATCTGTCGGATCCTATATTTTATGCGCAAGCTTTGAATGCATTTGTTGTGCTGCACAGATGCTTGGGGAAAGCATGTCCCTGCATATATATATATATATGAATATGAACTTGCTTCTGTTGGTCATTATAGAGATGCTTGGCAAAAACATAAACGTGTATCCTTATTGCTTTATATATTATGATGCTTCCATCACAATTTGGGGAAAGGATCCCCATAGGTGTTATGCTTTCATTTATTATATTTGCATATTTATGCGCTTGTGTTGTTGCGTAGTGAAATGGAAAAAGAATCCTTGTTGCCAACAAACTAGTGGTTATCCAACAATCGGATCCTCTCCCCTAAGGTGATAGAGCATTTCAAAACATCTACATGAATATGACGTAAGTCAACCTCTAGACTCGCGCTAAAGTGTATGGCATGCCTCACTCCCCCTGTAAGGGGAAGATGTACCCACTACCTCTAGTGGGAATTTGTAGATACCTTGTCAAAATAGTGAGCTTATCCCTTGGATCCCAAAGGCGTTGATTAGATGAACCACCCTGTTGTTATGGATTTCATCCAAATGATTAGGGAAATCACCAATGTATTGGGTTCAACTCAGATAGACACCATAGGGTTGAAATGGAAGCAAAACAGACTCCTTTAGATCAATTATACACAAATTTAACCTAAGTGATTATGGAGAAGAAACTAGTGTACCTCGTTTATAATAGTTGGTCCTAGCTTGCTCCAATTGAGCTTGCTGTAATTAGGGGTTTAGAGAGAGAGAGAGAGAGAGATTGGGGGTTATGGGTTTAGAGAGAGAGAGAGAGAGAGGTTGGAGGTTAATAGGGGTTTAGAGAGAGAGAGATATGACAAGGGAGTGTGGATGGTTAGTGGTATGGGGGGGAGAGAGATAGAGTGGGGGGGAGGGGTTTGAGAGTTAGGAGTGGGGGTTTGAGAGAGTGAGAGAGATATTTTAGGTTAGAGGTTTAGAGAGAGAGAGAGAGAGAGAGAGAGATTTTAGGTTAGGGGTTTAGAGAGAGAGAGAGATAAAATGATTAGGGGCAGAGGGATATATATAGAGAGAGGGATGGGGATATGGTTAGTGGTAGGGAATATGGAGAGATAAAGTGGGGGGTAGGTGTAGGAGTGTGAGGAGTGGAGGTTTGGGGGAGAGAGATATTAGGGGTTAGTGGTTTAGAGAGAGAGAGAGAGAGAGAGAGAGATCATAGAGGGAGTGTATATGGGGGTATATAAAGAGAGACAAAGGGAAGAGGAGAGAGGGAAGGAGAGAGAGGGAGCCTCAAAGAAATAGAGAGAGGATGGGGTTTTGGTTTAGTGTAATAGAGAGTACATAGAGAGATGGGGGGTTAGGATTTATGGTATAGGGGAATATGGGGGGTTGAGAGAGAGAGATAGGGAGTAGGGTGATAAAGAGGGAGGGGGGTTAGGTAAAGGAGGAGAGAGAGAGGGGGATTGGGTTCGAGGGAGGGAGGGAGGGTGGTTAGGGAAATGTGGGGTTGGAGAGATATAGGGGGGGTTAGGGAAAGGAGGAGAGAGAGGAACGGGGTGTTAGGGAAAGGTGGGATTGGAGAGAGAGAGAGAGAGAGGAGGGTTAGAGAGAGAAGGATAAGGGGGTTTGCATTGGCAAGAGAGGAAGAGAGAGGGCGATTGTAGAGAGAGATGGGATATGAGGGTGGCTGGGTTATAGTGTGAGGGGGGGTTAGGGAGAGAGGGGGAGAGAGAAAGAGGGGAGGTTGAGTGGAGAGGAAGCCAAAGTGGGGTTGGAGAGATAACTAGATGAGATATGGGAGGGGTGGGGAAAGAGAGAGGGGTTAGGTTTTACGATAAGAGAGAGGGAGGGTTAGGGATATAGGGAGAGAGATAGGGTGTGCGAGAGAAAGAGAGAGGGAGAGCGGGGTGTGGATTTTATAGAAAAAGGGTTAGTTATAAGGAGGGGGGAGAAAGAAATGTAATACAAGAATGAAAACATAATAAAATAGCGCGTGCGCACTATTAACATGCATGCACCACTAATGTACACACGCCACTAACACACACATGTTATTAACGTGTGCGTGCTTATGACGTGCACAAGCTACTTATGCACATGCGCTCGTAATTTTTTTTTTTGCGTGCTTGCCTTTTTCTTTTCCTTTTCCAATTTGATGAGTTGGCAGGTTTGGTTTTAGGTTTGGATTGCCAAACCTTCTGGCTTGTACTCCATTAAAGGAAAACTTATTATTTTCTATAACTTTGTTCTTTTTGACCTTGATTCCGTATATGCTCCACTTGTCGCATTCTAATAAAGTTGCACATACTTATAGAATTATGTGTGTAGATTCCATACATATACATATATATATATTTTAGTATTTTATTTATTTCTTCAGTTTTATTTGCACTCATGTCATATTTATAAAAAACATAAGTCATGTATTTCAACTATAAATTTTGATTGTGTCACCTATTTCAGAAACATAAAAAAACCCACACAAGTATGATATTGGAAGTCCTACCCACTAGAAGAAAACAAAAAATATTGATTATGTTAAGGCCATCATAGTGTGTCTGAACACTAGAACTTGTAATTTTAGGGCTTCAGGGACTTCCTTAATTTAAAAAATATATAATATTACCTTTGAAATTTTGGAAAAATAATGTTCCACAAGAACTACCTATTATTTACAACTTTACATAATTTTTTTCACAAAACTGGACAATTTACATACCAAACCCAGGGCCTAATGCAAACATATGCATTATGTTTTAGAGAAAAAGTGACATACCATCCTTAGAAGAGCACCATTTTTGGGGAGTTATACTTATTTTTAATAAATAAAATTTATATATTCTAATTGAATATGTTTCATTTTTACATCATATTCGAAAAAGTTGTGTAGGTACCTCTAATAATTAATTTTAATGATCGGATTTTTGTGTTTGCAGAAGTCCATTCCAACTAACGCATCATAAGTGGGAATCATTACCTTTTTTTACAAAAACATGGAAAGAGATTGTATTATAAAAAGGATGTGCACAACCATTCATTAGAAAATTGTGCAAATTATGAGCTCAGAAGTAGTGTGCGAGGATACCAAAAATTATACCAGCCTAGATCTACAAAATTTCCTAAACTACTTCCTAGATTTCACCATAACAGAGGAGGGATAGACCCTTAGAAACAGGAAATTAAGAAAAAAAACTAAAATAAAATTCAAGCATGTAGAAGAGGACCAACCCAACTATTCGTCGATACCTTACAGGCCATATATAGGTTGCTAGACAGATGCTTCTTCCATTGGTCTCACATCTTCAGCTGGAGATTCTTGACAATGGTTGTAGTGGGACATTTTGGCCATCTTCAAGGTTTACTCCTTTATAATCTCCATAGAACCCATCAAATCTATCATATTTCTCTCCAAAACATTAATTCGCGAATATTGTCAGGTTAACTGGTGTGATATATATATCATATCCTCGACGGACTCCCTGTGAGCCTTGATTCCAACACAGATGGCCTCATTGACCTTATGGAGATGTTTCTTAAAATATTCAACACTAGCCTTTAGAAAGGCCATTCCTTCTACTAAGCTCGCCATTGAGCCCATAACAAAGTGTTGAATGCGAGCTACATATACGATGAACAAAGACGAAAAGGTTAGGGTTTTCGAATGTGCACAGTTCTTCTAGGTTAGACTACCATATGATATTCTGTCTTCCTCACTGATGATGAAGGAAAAACTTTTGAATTTCTCCCTGAGCCATGGTGAAAAACCCTCCACAAAGTTCCTTTCCTCACCACATGCAGGAATACACAAAACAATTGGGGCTCTGGACATAATGTCTAGTCTTAATCGCCTAAGGTAATAGACTTCTCCTACAAGACTCACAATAAATGCGTGATCAGAGCCACTACCAGCGAAGTGACATGCAAAGGCCAAAGGATGTGAACATCCACACATCCCAGCTTGAGGCGGGAATAAGGACAACTGCATGCTCTTGATGTCCCAACTAACAATAACAATTCTAATATGACCCATGAAGCCTAAAGGCTTAGGGATAACACTTAAATTTTTAGCTGCTATCTCCATATTTCACTCTTCCAAGAGCAAGGTTGACACCTTGGTTTGCTAGCACATCGGATTGCTTGTTTTTTTCTCTTAAAACATGAAAGAAAGACATCTCACGAGGATTTTTTTAACTATATGATTCTTCTATATATTCTTTTGCATCGGGGAGCACCTTTTGCATATCCACTTCTCATCTTTTGGATGACATGTCTAGAATCTCAAAAAACCTTTAAGTTGACAATGTTAAGATTTGAGATGATTTCCATGCCAAGAAGGAGAGCTAACCATTCTACTTCATTTTTGGATTTCTTCCCTAATCCTCACGTAAAAGAGATGATTATTTTCTCTTTGGGATTAATAATAGTCCCACCTGCACGTGCCTCCCTAGAGTGGGTAGCATCACCTTGCACCACCCCATAAGTATGAAATTAATGTTGATAACAACATATGATATGATATGGTTTTTATTTATTTTTGTATTTTTATACAAATATGAAATTCATATCTAGAACAACATACCATATGATATATGTTTTTTTTTTTCATAGGTAACAAAATCTATTATATAAAATATTATATATTTTTTTAATTTTAAAATTATTAGATATTATTCCAAGTGTAATTTTTACAATTATAAAATCTCATATTCAATACAATCCAAAATTCTATTTTTTTTTTATTAACAAATAATTAGACTTTTAAATTTAATAATTTTATACAAAACTTCAAGGTAAATAATGAAATATCTCAAGCAAGTGAAAAGTTTTTATGAAAATGTGATACCAATCAAGATAAAAGTATTTATAAACAAAGTAAAAAAGTTTATGAAAATGTGTTTTAAAGGCCAGTAACAAGTTAACAAAACTTTGTATAAATGCTAAACTCTAGTTTAATATTTAAAAAATATTTAAATATAACTTAAAGTATATAAATAAAATGTATTTTTAAATAAAATTTAATAATAAATTAAATAACTTTTGTGATTCATTGATACACTATGTTGCAGCATGAATTTCCAAATATTTTGAAATGCATTACTAGTAAAGTTATTCAACAAATTTATGTATGATATGAACAACTCATAAGACACATTTATAAAAGATATGAAAAAATTATATAAAATAAATGATGATAATTCTAGTAAAAAGAATGAATAATAGCAAATGCATGTTCTAGGAAAATGTTTGGTTTGACTTGCTACACTTGGTGGATTGGGAAAAATTTGGCTTTCTCTCACAATAGGGTGTAGGTTAGGCAAATGATACTTGGAGTTATTCCTATGAGTATTGGAAAATTTTATTTAAGGGATACAATAGTGATAGAATATGAATTTCTAAGAAAGTCTACTTACAAATTTACCTAGATCAATCATGTAATGACTCGTATCACTTGGATATATAAAACACACGCCACCTTAGACTATTTATCTAAATCGATCGAATAATGACTCACATCACTTAGATATACAAAACACCACCCCGTAGAAGATAAATTTAGCATGAAAGCATGCTCAGAAAGTCTATTTTGAATTAACCATATATGTTTTGTCGAATATCTTCTACCAACCTTACCCTCATATCACCCTATTATCATATCATGGTGAGGATGTGGATGGAGGTACATATTAGAGAAAACAAAACATATATCTAATCATAGTTAGCAAGTAGTTTCAAAGTGTTTAAAAAATGATTGCATAATAACATATGCATGTTCTAGGTATATGTTTAGTTTCGTAGATGGAGGGAAAGACTTAAGAGAGGGGTCTTATGCAAAAACCTCCATGCCACTCACAACATCATGATCTCCAAAGAAAAAAATTTAAACATGGCAATTCATTTTATAGATGAATTTCTCTTGCTTTATTTTTTATATTTGTAAAAAGAAAACAAAGTAACACATGAGGAATAAATGCTCTATCGAGTCTCACTACTCCTTGTAACATTGTACACCCTCTCCCAATGCAAATATCTATGACTTGTGGCTAAGGATCAAATATTATAGCAAAAAAAAAAAGATAAAAAATTTTAATAAAAAAAGAAAAATATGGAAAATAAATTCATTCATAAATTTGTTTTACTTTATTCTTTTAATTTGTGAAAACATAACAATTTCATCATTGTAATTTAAATTATTGTTAAAACATAAGAACACACTTTCCTTGTATTTAATACACACAATAAATGTTTCCAAGTATTCAATGTAACATGTTTGATCCTCTCCCACTACAAGCATCCAATGATCAAAGAGGAAAAATAAACTTTTTCATATCATGATTATAACATAAATTTGTCAACTTCAAAAGATCAAGGTTATTGATAATATTACAATATGTGATGCCTCCAAATAGCAATAGAGACCATGTAAACTTAAAGAACGGGGTTATTGATAATATTACAATATGTGGTGCTTCCAAATAGCAATAGAGACCATGTAAACTTACTCTCTTGCCAATAATTTTTTTGTTTTTGCTGATTTCAATATACTCACATAAAAAACTATTGATAGAGAGATCAAATTATGATAAATCTATAAAGAAAACACTATGTGCAATATGACTACCTATCAGCAATCAACCCTAGCAATATATTTATTACAAACTAACAAAGAAGCATGCCAAGAAAATGGCTAGAAATACACAACAAACAACAAAGAATTTTGAAGTAAGTATTGCATAGAATCCTAAGAAACCCATCTTAACATCATAACTATATATTTTGACTTGAAGAACTTTCAATTTATATGAAAAACCGAAAGTTGCCAATTATCAGTACAAGCAAATGACTATATCTTCTTCTCTAAACATAAACAGGTCCAATCCCATGATTTGCACCCATAAAATGTTGTTTTGAAAGTTCTCTATAGAGAATATATAAGTGAAAAACAAGATTTAAACTCTAATAAAGAAAGATAAACACTTTTTTCTAAACAACCCAAACTTACTCAAAACTTACCCAATTAACTTTATCTTCTCAATATATGAACTTGCTCAAAACTTACCGAATTAACTTTATCTTCTCAATATCTATGTTAAATATAATGTATAGTTTACCAACTATGACGTGTGACATGACTTTGCACAGCCAGACTTAAAAAGCTAATTTATTAGGTTTGATAAATGACTCTTTTCTGATATTAAAACTTGCTTTCATTAGTCACAAAATGTTATTTGCATCCCTCTAATTTAAAAAAATGCTTGTTGCATAGACAGTGATAAAAAACCCTAGCAAAAATGTCCTAAAAGCTAGGCTGGCTTAGAGTAAGACACTGTAGAGGATAAAACCACTAACTATAAAAAGCACAATGTCCTAAAAGCTAGGCTGGCTTAGAGTAAGACACTGTAGAGGATAAAACCACTAACTATAAAAAGCACAATGTCCTAAAAGCTAGGCTGGCTTAGAGTAAGACACTGTAGAGGATAAAACCACTAACTATAAAAAGCACAGTATCAAAGTCCAAGGTGTCACAAGGCATGCGACTTGATACACATAACACCAAAAGATAATGACTGCAGTAGGGGCTCATCAAGATTATGTACGGTAGGCCTCAGACTGGGTATTTCATGTTTACGCTGGCCAAGTTTCAAATGGGTATTGCGACTTGATACACATAACACCAAAAGATAATGCCTGCAGTAGGGGCTCATCAAGATTATCTACACTAGGCCTCAGACTGGTTATTTCATGTTTATGCTGGCCAAGTTTCAAATGGGTATTGCAAGGCCAAGCATCTGTGTTGACAAGTGAACTGGAAGTAATTTTCTGCTATTCCTACTTTTTTTAGCAAAGCAATATCAAAGTTTGTATTGATTTATAGAGCAATGGCAAAGCAGATATGTTTCTTTAGTCAAACGGTCCAATTCGACCTGCACTAGGAGCACTGTAGAGGTTCGTTGAGGAGCCGAGCTTAGCAGTCAGCGGCACAAACAAAAATAAGAGGGCTCTTCAATATCCACGAAGAGTTCCTTCAGCAGACTGCCTCATGATGTAGCTATGAACAAAAATGGTTCAACGTCCTCAACAAGGAACATGACCAACGGCCAGGGCCTCTGCAATGATGGTTACATCTATCCAGGGCAGCATTGGATTTCTTGTTCACAACAACATGGATACACACTGGCGTCACCGGTAGCCCAAAGACTTGGACTCTCACGCTACTAACAACCATCTCCTTATTCCGTCGTAGGGGTTCAATCAACAAAACACAGACTCTTTTAATATTTACACGGAGACAACAGATCCGCACACAGTTTTGCCAATTCAAACTCAGACGGATTTTTTAACGGATCCAGCATTCCCTTCAATCTACTCCCGTGAACTTCCTTCCTGTTCACAGGTTCGATTTGGTGGTCGTGTAGAGAATCAATCGAACCTGTGAGCCAGCCCAGGTTCTCTACTAATAACATCAAAGCCCAAAGATTGAACTTCTACGAGCCAGGGTGCTATTATAATGACCAAACAGATAATGTATTCTAAAGCTATTTGAAAAAAGAAAAATCGATACTATTATAATGACCAAACAGATAATGTGTTCTAAAGCTATTTGAGAAAAGAAAAATCGATAGCCAATTAAATTTTGAAACTGGAAAGAGAGAAATACTCAAAAGGTAAAAAGGAAAACTTCACAAACATTTTAATACTGTTAAAAGTTCAACTAAAACTAAGACATTCCATCAATCCTAGCGCAGTTCCCAGCAGAGCACTAAAACCAGCAGTTCCAGCATTTGCAGCGTAATTTCTATCAGCACCACTAGAACCAACATCCCCAGCATAATAATCAGTTGAAAAACTAGCATCCTAGGGTTATAGGAACTTAAGAAGTTTGCATTTCCATTCTAGATTACATAGATAGAGTGCCAAAATGGGGTTAAAGGGCCAAACTAGAGATCTGCTTAGCCCACTTAAAATCAAGTCCAAAATCCAACACCCATTGAGGTAACCATGTAAATAACAAAATACATTTCCAAAACACCAACTGGGATTTAACTAGTGACAAATAAAACCTACTATAACTTACTATAGTGACAAATAAAACCTACTATAACTTACTATATTAATACTAACTGTATTGCACCATGACAACAACAAATCAAACCATAAGGTCTCACAAAATCCAGAAGTTGGAACTATTGGTGGTGCTGGAGCAGATTCTTTCGTTAGCTTTGGCTTTTGCTTGGTGCTCCCTCTTCCTGCCATCAGCAATCCGAATCTGAACCCTCGTCGGGGGAAAGGAAGAAGCTGCAACCCATTTTGAGGTGGGTGGCAATCAAGTTATCCTTAATGCCATTCAACACCTCCAGTTCTCGGATTAGGCCCACCATCTGATCGTTTATGCGCACTATCTGATCCGTGTAACTCTTCATTTGCAAAATTATTTGTTTAATTCCTTCCATTGCCCCATCATAATTCCTCAATAGCTGTTGGACTCGTGTTCCTAGCTCTGCCATCGCCTCTTCACGTTGTTGCAGTTCTTCCCTGCTTGTCTCAATTTCCCTCCACAAATCCTCGTCTCCATGTTCTGCTCCTCTTCGAGGTCGTTTGTTTTCGCTGCTACTCTCATGCGGTTTCTTCATGAGAGTAGCAGACGGTGAGTTGAGTTGCAAAGGGGAAAGGTACCAAACTGGCAAACCGATAGTGAACCTTTAAAATATAAGGGTGGCCATCATATGTGTTATAATGATGCCCGATAGAGGAAGGAGGAAATAAATCTCTTGAATAATGATTCCACATCGATCGGAACGCCGTTTAGGGGCTGCAACACTGCCTGTTTGCTTTTCTGTCACAAGCCTTTCATATCATTGTGTAATTCCAAATTCTCCTTATTCTTACCTTTAATGGGAATAAGAATAAGTACAACGGTCTTATCACTAATAAATTTGTTCTATATGTTTCTTTCTCAGAACATATACGCTGGAATTAGTTATTTTTCAATAAATTTCAATTATCAATATTCACCCTGCAGTTAAATGATTCAACAATCCACATTCCCGCGGGCACCTGTATATTCGCGTGCAGCAGTATTAATGTTGAGCTGTTGAGTGGAATTGATTGCCATAAATCCATGTTACACAACAACAATCCACATTCCCACAGCAGCAGTATTAATGTTGAGCTGCTGAGTGAAATTGATTGCCATAAATCGATGTTACACAACTGATTCCAAGACGATTCAAATCTCAAATCCTAAAATAAATTGGTGCCATTTGTGACAAGATGGCAAACACTCTTGACATAAAATTGATTAGTGCCATTTGTGAGAAGATGGTAAACATTGTTGGTATATAATAAATTGGTGCCATTTGTCAAGAGATGGTAGACAATGTTTACACCCATTCCAAGGTAGTTGAGGTTGAATAATGGAATGTATTCCAAGACAATTAATCTTCAATCATAAGATTAATTGGTGCCATTTATGAAGTGATTGTAAACAGATTATGCTATATTAAGTTTACATCCATTTTAACATAGTTGAAGTTGAGTAATTGGATGTATAGTGTCAAACAACTTTGGGGATGAGTGTGGGGTGGAGGGATAAGACTTTATCATGAGATGTATTCCAAGATAATTAATCTTTGGTTATAATATTAATTGGTGCCATTTATAAAATGATAGTAAGCATAGTAGATAATGTAGATAGTGTTTAACAATAGTTGAAGTTGAATAATTGGATGTATAGTGTTTCCAACTTTAATTAAAAATAAATGTAAACTTTGAAAAAATATGAAAAAACATATATATATATATATATATATATAATGTGTGTAAATTTACTATCCATTTTATTAATTTATTTTTATCATTATAAATTTAACAATGATAACAAGCTCTATTATCACCATGACTTGAATAACAAGCTCTATTATCTTTAATTATATTAGAATAGATGCCAAGTTTGCGAGGTAGATATTGTTTCCTATATAAATAGTTTCTCTAAGAATAAAAAAATTGAATTCACTAATTTAAAAAAAACCTATCCAATAATATTAAATATTTAATATACATGTATATATATTTCAAGAGATATTATTATGACACTTCACGCTATTATGAGAATAGTTAACTTCCACTTTTATTTATTAATTTTTATCCCTATGAATATAACAACCACTTCTATTTATCTACTTTTATAACTATGGATTGAATATCATTTTCTATTTACTAATTTTTACTATCATAGATTTTAATAGTTTATCATTTTCCTCATAAAAAAATCTATTATTTAACTTTGTATTAGCAATTTAATTTAATTATTAGTTTAATCTCTCTCTAACATACACATATATATTCTTACTTAATGAATCATAAATTTACAACTAATTTGACATTAATAATCACTAAATTTACAAAATAATATATTTTTCAATATCCAATATTTTTAATTAGTAAACAAATTTATTTATGATGAAAATGCGGTTATTAATAAGAAGGGTTTAATAAATTATTCTTAGAGTAGTCATCCCAAAAACTAGTTTATCCAATCACAAATTTCAAGTTATATTCATAACATTTAAATAAATTTATTTATGATTAAAGATGTGGTTATTACTAAGCAATGTTTAATAACATTTTGTTAGAACTAATATCTCTACTAATTCATCCCCAAAACTAGTTTATCCAATAACAAATTTCAATTTATATTCTCAACAATAAAAAATATCATTTTAATCCCCACTTGCAAAATAACATATTACATATTGAGTCATTTAAAGTAAGAAATTGTTTCCAACCAGCATATCACCACTTGTTTCTAGCGAATGTATTACCACTATTAAGTACAAATATATGGCTAGTAATATTTTTTTACACATCTAATATCTTTAGCATTTCAACACAAGAACAACTATAACCATTAAAAAATCTAAGGTTATCACTATTGTTTAATTTTAGCCCAATGAAAAATTGGTGATTAAAATAATTTTGATGTCCATGTGGTAAGATCTATTTATTTATATATTAGATTTTTGCATATGGTGAGATTTATCTATATATTAGGTTTTTCCACAAGGATAAAGGGTTAAGGGTTATTAATAATATTTTATTAACAACATTTATAAAATAAAGAACATAACACATGGAATTTGGGTGTTCATTTGTTGTAGCTTGGGTGGTTAGGAAGAATGAATTTTTTTTTTTACAGAAATGGATAATTTTATATTATAAGAAAGGTAGGACTACATCAAGGTGGGGAGACTGAACCCACAAAAACGAGGGAAAAAGGCACCTCAAAACAGTCTTCTGAAGTTCAAAATTGACACTATTTCTTAAGCTAACAGGATAGAACAGAAGCAAAACTACATAGGGCTATACATGCCACAATTTGAACATTTAAAAAATATCTACCGAGAAGAGGGAACTTGCTAATTGACGAGTGCTTAGAGTATTTCTGTTAGACGGAATTTCTTCTTGCTACCAGCTTCTAGGTCCTAGTTGTCCTTCAATCCTGTAATCGCTACTGGGCTATTTTCTTTACTGCTCCAGATGCAGTCAACTTTTGCTTCAACTATCCTCAGACAACTGTGCAGGGAGTCAATCTTTCCCACTATTTTCTCATAAAATTCCTTATTTTTGCTGTTGGTGCTGCTCGCTTCTGAGCTGGTAATGTGAGAGAGGTTTGAGAGGGCTTTCTTAAGCTCTGAGTTTACCCCCTTGAGCCAATTTACTTGTGCTTCTATATCTTGAAGATGAGAAAGAACTCCGGGAGTCCAAGTGAACGATTCCTAGGCTGTCCCCTACCACCTTACATGTTTTCTCGGCGTCGTTAGAACTGGTTCGCTGACTGCTATAATCCTGCAACCCATCCTGGAGGTAGTTTTGGTAATGTAGACCCCCGGTATTCTGGATGTTATCCACCTCAATGGGGCGCCAGAAGCGGCCACCGTCGAACATAAACCCATTTTGGTCTGGGATTGCTTGTTTCCCACGAATTCCCAAAGCCTGTTGAATCCAGGCTTTCCCATTTTCCTCATTGCGTCAGACGTGCTTCATAGGAGCTCTTGAGGGGTGAAGAACTTCGGTTTCGCCGCTCCCTGAACTCAACATTTCATCAACCGCTGAGGGATGTCTCGTCTGCCCTATATTAACTTTGCAACATTTGCATTTCAGCCCCGGAGGGCATACTCCAGCGTTTGGCCCATTGTTTCCACAATCCATTCTACGAGATGCTTGCCAGATACAGGGAGAAAGCTTATGCCGAAAGCGAGGAAAGGAGATGTTGCTTTGAGAGCTCCTCCTAGAGTTTAAATTGCCCAAGTCTTGTCTACTATCCTTGCTCCATGAAACTTCGCATGCGGGCCAGGTGTGAACTGACTGCATGTGCCGGCGGAGGAGTGAAATGGGGGTAGATAGGATCTGCCTACAGATTGTAGTTCTAATCGAGGATGAGACATTCTTGTAAATGACGGTAGTCATTAAATGCTTGGAGATGAGACGTGCTCCATGGAATGTGGCTTGCACTATGGAACCCATTTTTCTATTAAGTTTCTATAAGAATCCCACAATTTAAACTGTCTCCTTGGTTGGACAAAGTATCTGCCAAGGAATTGTTGCTGCTTAGAATGTGGAAGAGGGAGATGGAGCTTATATTCTTGGCCAGCATGAGGAAGAGTGAGTGGAACTTGTTAGTTGGGGAGTGGTACTTTTTTAGGATAGCTCGAGCTTTCTTGATAACTAACATGGAGTCCCTAATTACTAGAGCACTCTGAATGTTATTTTCCTTGACGGTAGTTAGGCCTTGGATCAATGCAAGCCACTCCGCCTCGTTGTTCGTTTGTTTTCCAAGCCCCCAAGCATACTCAGTCTTTTTTTTTCCATCGGGGTCTAGAAGGACCCCCCCCCCCCCCCCGTACCTGCCAACCCTACTATGAAGAATGATTATTGCCCTCCCTACCCAAGTTCAATACTTGTAAGTGATATGTTGCTTTTATTGAACCCTTATTGTAATGATTATATTTCTAGCCATACCTTGATTCTCTAACTATATGGATTTTGGACCATTTATCTTCAAAGTTGTGGTTTTTATATTTTTAACTCAATTTTCAACTTTTTATTTTTTAAGTTTTTGATAACTTCAAAGGATTACAACTTTGTAATTTTATTAAGAAATAAGTTTCATTGAGATGGTTCCAAAAATCTTAGTTGGATATATTTTACATCTAACATGTAAAAACTTTCACTACCAAAACATAATTATACCATGTATGTGCTAACACACGTGATATTTTGATATTTTGATGTTGTTCTTTCATATAATTTAATGCATAAAAAGAACTTCAAAATTGGATATTCCAAATCTCATTCTTAGTGAAAATGTTTACCTATAACATAATAGAAATATTAAAAATTGTACTTGATATGCATATGATTCATTCCCAGTAAAGGTCAATAACTAAGTTCTCATGTTTGATTTTCATCCTTCAAAGGGATGCATGAAGGACTTGCCTTAGGAACTTGGTTTATCTTTTTTGAATTTTTTATCATTAAATATTTATATTCCCATTACATTTGGATTCTAACTCTAAGCATGAATCCATCTATTAATTACAAAATAATATAATTGGTTTGAATTATAAGTGAATATTACACCAACTTAATATTTCTTCAAATTTTAATAGTTTTATCATTCAAAATATTTCTCATTTTTTAATAATTTTATCATTCAAAATATTTCTTATCGCAATGTTGACTAATTTTTTTTATGTTATATGAAAAATAATGACAATTGCAAAGCATTGAACTTAGTACCTAATGGTAAGGTAATGGGACCCAAATGTACTCAACAATTTTTCATTTAATCCACAATTGTGATATCAAAAAAATTACTTGGTTAGGAGCTTGCAATATATTTTTTTTGAAAGACACAAATGCATAAACATCCAAGAACCTATGCCATCTTCTATGATTTGTATAATGTAATCTAGAGAGAGATTTGCACAATGACACTCTTAATGCGTAATTCTCATACACATGCGACATTTTGGCTAATCTTGCAGAAATATATCATCAACATACAACATGCAGATCACTAAATAAATCCTCATTAGATCCAAAAGAAGAATTGAGACGTAAAATCTAAAAGGCAATTTCATACGAAAAATCACTTAGCTAAAAGCATTGGACATATGCATTAATTAGCATGGCCTTCCTGTTTAGTTACCCACGTGTACCCGTGCCATGTTTCCTTCGAAATCCATGCAACTATCAAAACAGAGGGACCACTTCATTCTACAATGCATGCAAAGCTCAAAACGACTCTCTTGGCTCAGAAATTAGAATGAGACTCATAAAATGATTAGAAACACTCAATAACCCCCCTCATGTACTTGGAGAACCAATTAAAAGGCAAGAGTGTTCACATTTGGATCTAGATGTTTATTGGCTTGCATTTGGCCTATAAAAGGAAACCATGGGCATGCATTCTATAGGTGAAAATCAAAGAAAAGTTATTATGTTGGAATTGCATTTAGAGCTCACCTTTCAATCCACTTCCTACCTCAACTTGACATGCAAAATCTCCCTTTATTTCTACCTCTAAGAAGCAAGTGTTTCTCCATTGTTTCGTTCTTCCTCAAGGAACAATATTCTCCATTCATTCTTTTAATTTAGATAATTTTTATTGAAGTTGTTTTAGCTTGTGAGTGCTTGGTCTATCTAACCGACGACTAACATTGTTTCCTTGGATGCAAGCTACAAGGATAGCAGGGAAGATTGCTCACCCCTTGTGTCATTTTTCCCTTAACAGTATTTATGGTGACTCACTCGAGATTCACCTTGTTGATCAAAAACTTATCATGTTCATTCATAAAGGTTTTTTTTTTAATTGTGAAAAATAAGGTCAATTATTGTAGAACTATTTGGGAATGGTAGTAGGGAATGGGGGTATAAAATGGGGTATCTAGTAAAAATAAGGAATATCTCGTAAAAATATTGTTTTTTTAATTGGAAATATGTATTTGGAGGGGGGATCACCAAAAGGATTTTGCTAGGTATTTATTAATATATAGTGAAACTAGGGGTATTCTTTAATATCCCATGAACGAAGTCGCTATGGAATAATTTCACTGAGTGAAGACCCTGTGTGGTGACTCCACTCTTATTTTTCTTCATTGCATTATAGATAGAGTGTATTTTGCTAGAGAACTTATTTTGGGTGTTGTGCAACTATAGGAGGTTACTATCCAACCTATCAGTAGTCAGAATTTAGAAGCCCCCTGCCTATATTAAGTTTTTTTATCAATAGCACGGTTCTTGACATCCTGAACAAGGAATATAGCAGACAAATCTCTTCGACATCCATGATAACTCACTCGTTTTATTCATTGTAATTATGCAGTACATTCGAGCGACCTTTGTAACACATTACTCGTGCAACATAGCATGTCCGTGTGTCCAAAACCTGTGCGAATTTTCCATTTTTTTTTTGCATTTTACCTCTATTTTCATAGTCACTTGTAGTTTCAATGACTACTTAATGAACCAAGAAATAATAACTCACATTCAATTGTATTTTCTTTAGCAATTACATAACTTAGCCAAAATGGAAAGTAAAGAAGTGATTTCTTGAATACTATTTAGGCTAAAAGACTTTGGGATTTTCAAGGGAGCCCTTAGTACTCACTATTAGATCAATTATTATGCTTGCCATCTCATAGAAATGGTTAGTCTAGGAAATTTGATTTAGCTACCTCTAGTTAGATATCTTATTGCTTATTGCTTATTTCCTTTTTTTATGCAGGATAGTTTAGCTCACTTTCTCACACAAGCAAAGGACCTAAACAATCCTCTTTCCCCAAGTATTGTGATATCCCTCCTTTATAACCTATATATTTGTAATTGTAATTGATTATTGTATCGGTTCATGGTGAGGAGCTCAAGGCCAAGGCCCCACCAGTAAAAAAATCGTGTAACCCATATGGTTTAATTCCTAAAGTTAAATAAACTTAGGAGACTAAGAACGATAACACAACTTAAACAACGATAACGGTGTAATGCATAGGAATCCTTGATTTGACGATGGGTACCATCCCAGTACCATGAGAATGGAAACTATTGAACTATGAAGTTCACTTGTTAACCTTAACTTAAGCATCGTCATAGGTTATGATAATCCTAAACTGGATTTCCTAATCCTAGGTAGGTTTGTGAAAGAGTTATTATTAGTTACGGAATAACGACATGCTTCTACAAGTTATCTATTAACACAAGCGTTGATTTTAGTTAAAGATCCTAAGTAAAAATAATAATAATCAGTACCATAGATATGGTTACTACCTTAGGATGTGGAAAAAGATACCAAGGATTTATACTACTAAAAATTCTAAATAAGACATACCCTTATATACTGGCCCTTCTCCACCTTGTATATAAGGTAGGATGAAAGATCACCTTGTGCAATTATCCTTCTCAAAGAAGATACCACAAGGGTGTTAGATAATCATATATTGATATATTATATGTTATTGTGTTGGAATAATAACATATATATAGATATATATATATTTTGGTGTTATATGTTAGAATATTAACATATAGAAGATATTTATGTCTTAGAGAATAAATAACACATATGCATATATTAGTGTTATATGTACAACATTAATATATAGTATGTTATTTTGTAAGAATATTAACATAGAATGTATGTGTCGTATGACATGTTGAGTTTATGCAGAGTCGAAAAATGAGTGGAGATTCTCCACTATGATTTGGTTAGTTATTGAAACATGTGAGGATCTCCTCTTTTGGCTGCCACCTAACAAATTCCCTGATTTGTCGGTTAGAACTCCATTTGTCCGGTGACTCCTCTACCCGAGGCGGACACTACAAGGAGAGGGGGTTAAGCGTAAAATCTTTATATATATGGTTTCTGGGGAAAGGATTTTGGGGGTTGGAGCCGGGGAATGAAATACAACCTCGAGGTTGAAACGTTGACAGGATGCGTTACAGATAAGTAATTTCTTTATTTCATTTTTGTGAATTATTGTTAAAGCCGGGGTAGTATGTAAAAGATTTTAGTGGCCCTCGACAGAGTGTAAATCTCTGGGTAATAGCTTTAAGGGTATGATTTCCCATGGCTGGGTCGATAGAGTCACGACCATATTGAGATAACCTCGATATTGGTTTGAAATAGTATAATGCTATTTTATTTTACCACGCCGATGGTAAGGATTGGCTCAGGTAGGGGAAATCTCTTCGGAAAGGAGTGAGGATGTGATCATCGCTAGGGGGTTAGTACTTCATTTGACCACCAATAACTCGATATGTGTGAACCGAGTTCCATCTCCTTCCAATGGTATCATCTTCTTTAAAATCATGGTCATCTCTCCTTTAAAATCGTGATCATCTGCGTTAGGGGTTATTCTGATCCCTACATATCATAAAAATTATCCATCTCTAGGTTTCATAGTTTAACGCAGATGGATAAACTCTAGGAATCTCTACATTATTGATCTCCTAGACTTATATCTTTTTGAACCTCAGCTCTCTCTGGTCGGTGCCTCTTGTATGTCATTTTCCACCATACTGATTGATCTTTTGCATACTGATATAACTCGTTTTATGCAGCGATCTCTGCTTGCATAGATTAACAGATTCTTCGATTTAATAGCAGTAATCCTTGTATGAATTTACTTGAACGAGCTCTCTTGGCAGAATAGCGATTTTAATACAATCGATCATATTGTTGTCAGGGTTTAGCAACCCTCCATGTCTACTTTTATTGAGACTGATGTTTGGATTGTGATCTCGCATGGGATGGATGACTTGATAGGAGTATGATCCCTTTGTTTTTCATAAATTAGTACATATTGTTGTGTTGTATTATGTTAGGGATAGAACTGGGAGATCCCGCTATCGGGAGGATCGATCCGTTACCCTTTATGCATTCTTGAGAGGCAAACAATCTTTGCTTCAATATATTACCTCGGATTTATGTGTCTTCTAGATCCCTGTCGGTCGATGTTATGAAATATTAGTTTTGGTGTTGGATGTTTTTATACATGAATGACGGCTTGCTACTCTGCTCATTCCCTTCGTTGTTAGTATAAGGAACAGAGAGATATTTTATATGTGTAACTGCTATTTGCTACTCTGTTTAAATTTCCTTTCCGAATGGCACAGAAATAGACCTTCATAGGTCATATCTTAACCACACTATAACAGGATTTTAAATTGTTAAACCCTTCATGTTGACAGACTTTCGATCTACAAGTTACTTGTTGACAGAGTATAAGTCTGTATCTTAGGCGATCTCAGTCGATCGTTGTAGGTTATGTATAATGTCTCTGTTTTGTTATCTTTTGTAGAACGTTGCAGGATAGATCCCAACTCTGTATATATATAATTGTTGAAATTGTTAAACCCTTCATGTTGACAGACTTTCGATCTACAAGTTACTTGTTGACAGAGTATAAGTCTGTATCTTAGGCGATCTCAGTCGATCGTTGTAGGTTATGTATAATGTCTCTGTTTTGTTATCTTTTGTAGAACGTTGCAGGATAGATCCTAACTCTGTATATATATATATTTGTTGATCCCTGCGATCTCCTATCTTTATGCTTCCAACAAAAACGTGGAATCCCGGTGTGTATGCTGTTAACAAGGGCGTTGATCTGATGATCTCCTTTTTATTTTGTTGCTTGTATTTAATATCTATGTATCTATTGATTGAAGCTGTCCACGATTGATCCTAGCTCGATAGTATATAAATGTTTGATGAATCTGCGTTTAAAAGATTTTGTCTTGGATTTCGCAGTAACCCCGGTGTGATTAATTAGAATTCTCCGATTGAATTCCAGTGATAAATACACGATACACTATTTGTTAGATATACTCAGTTTGTAACCTCATGGGATTTCCATTCTTGCATCTAGCTCTGTGTTGTTGTGCTTAGTCTAAACCTCTGTCACGACATGGTGTGCGCCTCCACGACCAACCCCTCTTGAGGATTTATGTTGCCCTCAACATACTAGACTGCCAAGAATATTAGGGTAAGTTCTTTTAGTCACTGCTTGTTGATGATAATATTTGACCCTAACTTTAGGACCTCTGTGTACATACATGAACTGCTACCCTTGGGATAGGTATTTAAATTTATCTCCCACTACTAGGGATTTGTTTTGAATATATATATATGATCACGTGAGGCTAAGAAGTTAGTTTCGATTATATTCTTGGTGCCACTATGAACTAGTGGGATATATAGTATATAGTATATAGTATTTGTTATATGCAGATGTTAATGGATGAATGATCTTCGTTGTGACATGATAAAGACAAGCACATAGATGCTTAGAATAGTACTTTTATAGGTCTTATAACCTATGTTCATTGTATATGGATTCTTGACATAATTATGTTGTTAAGTTGAAAATTGTTGGAAAAACAATCTCGATGAGAAAGGCTGCAAGGTAGCGGAAAGTGATTTCGGCAACAATTGGGTTGTACGATGTAAACTCTACTTGATAATTAATACAAGATGAGACTCTCCTTTGGTGGACGTAGCCCATGGAATGGGTGAACCACGTACATTTTGTCTTCCCATGTGTATAATTCTTGATTCTCATGTTTATGTCTTATTATTTATATCTTGTCAACAATTCTTGAGTAATTGTTATTCATAGAATGTGTATGGAAATAATGTTGTGAAAGCATTTTGTTATCATAGCATGGAGCTGCAAAGTTGATTTATATATAATGGTCTCAAGGGAGACCCAAGGAGCTGCAATGGTAATACTTAATAACATAAGCAAATTAACTTTTATAAAAATGTCTGCACAAGGATTAATTACATGTTGGCTGTTTCTTATAATGTTTTATTATGAAGATCTTTAAGGGAAGAAATTTTAATTTTCATCAAAATACTAACTTGCAAATCTCGGAGATGTTACAAGTATGCTCTTTGCCTTGCACTCTTAGTGATCTTCACAAATAAGAAAAGGGGGAAAGGTTTGATATAACTCCTTCGCACACATTTATTTCATTAAGAACTTTCATAGTTTTTATTTGCAAACAATCATTTCATGCTTAGAGTTGAATTAAAGTGAATTCCCATGTATCTTTACCTTATGCTCTTTAGTTAGTACTCTTGAATTAAAGTGAATTCCCATGTGTCAAAATTGAGCCTTGTGTGTTGAGGTAGTGCCTTATAGGACCCTAAGTTGGACTCAGGACTCTCTCCTAATGTAAGGACTCTCTCCTCTCCTAACAGGTGTGTCACATTTTCTCCCCATGGTTCATGACGGAGATACTCTAGTCAGGGGCATTCCTAGGAAATGTTGTTAGGGTTAGCTCTACAAGGACACACCTTTATTAAATCTCCCTTTTCTCCACTTCGAGATCATATAAATCCCTTTTCTTCTCCATATTGCGGAAAAGGCAATACTCCATCTCCACCTCCCAGAAGAAATACCCCCCCATCATCTCCTTCTTTAGGAGAAAGGACATCCCCATATTCTCCATCTCAAGGAGGATATACATTATCGTTCATGCCACTCTCATCTCCAAGAGTGGGAAGCACACATAACACCATGGAAAAAAAAACACAAACCTTCCTTTCATGGTGAGCGTAAATATCCTTGAATTGTCCAAATTGGTCAATGAACGCATTCGTCATGACCCATCTTGGCCACAAACTCCCCCTAACCTTCCCTTAGATATTACAATGTTTGAAGGGAAACATGGAGATCATCTGACTAACCATGTTATGTCATTACAACTTTGGTACTCATCTAACAGCATTGTCGAAGACCCAGTCCATCTTCGACTCTTTTAGCAAACACTTTAGGAATAATGGCAAAATGGTATTCCAAATTACCATCTGCAACTTATACCACCTTTGATTCAATTGCCACTATTTTTCGTACATACTTTCATTTATGCATACACCACGACCTACGGCTCGAAATACTCATAGAATTTCGACAAAACACCTCCACCCATATCACAAATCATATCCATGAATGACAGAGATGTTGGACTCTATGAAAAATAGACATTCAGCCCCAATTTCTATTGGATTGGTTCCTTAAATCACTCCAACCCATGATTTCAAAGGATGTAGCAACCTCATTTCCCAAAACAGAAAAAGAGGCCATCTTCAAGGCCCAAATTTTTTATTTTATATACGCACAATTTGGGTATCTATATACCATCCTTCGAGATGCTCCTCGACATTGTTCTCTAAACCCAACACCCTCTAGTAAATCTCACTCCGTTGATGCGCTTATTGGAACTATTTCTTAGTAGGTAAATGATCCCCAACCACAAAATCCTATGCCATACACTATGGCATAGTAGTACGTGCCAGCTCCACTTGCTTCAGTGGCACCTACAACTATGTCAACTCCTTCATTTGGGCAGTCACCTTATGGACCCTACAGTCCTACATACCCTAATTCTAGTCAAAATCCAACGATACCAACACCTAAAATTGTGTCACATGCTCCTACATCCACATTGTATGAAGCACCAAACCAATACCTTCCCACACCTTGATACAATTCATATTTCCCATTACCTAGTCCTCTTGGTCCACACCCCATGCCTCAAATGGAATTAAATCTAGAACAACCTTTTACCACACAACGAAATCAATGATCTGAGGAGTTAAATGTGACTAATCAAGGGAAGAAGAAAGAAAAGAATAGACAAAACCAACAACATGGATTGGGGGGAATCCCCTTTCCCAACAAAACTAGAACATCAATAATGAGAGAGAGGGGAAAAACAATCTGCCTAAACAAGGAAATGATTCCAACCTTGGGATGAACTATCCTTGCTCCAAGTTTGGAGAGTGTGAACACTATACACACCATTTCCCATTGATACCTAAGTGTCAAAAATTGCTTGAAGCAAAGAAGAAAGCCACAACCAATCCTCCTCAACTTCCTAATGCACCACAACCCCAACAAGATGTGTTGCAACAACCTTTTCCCAACGAAGTGGTGGTTACCCAACAACCAGATCCTCGACCCTAAGGTGATAGAACATTTCAAAACATCTACATGAATATGACGTAAGTCAACCTCTAGACTCATGCTAAAGTGTATGGCATGGCTAACTCCCCCTGTGAGGGGAAGATGTACCCAATACCTCTAGTGGGAATTTGTATATACCTCGCAAAATAGTGAACTTATCCCTTGGATGCCAAAGGCATTGATTAGATGAGCCACCCTATTGTTATGGATTTCATCCAAATGATTAGGGCAATCACCAATGTATTGGGTTTAACTCAGATAGACACCCTAGGGTTGAAATGGAAGCAAAACAGACTCCTTTAGATCAATTACACACAAATTTAACCTAAGATATTATGGATAAGAAACTAATGTACCTCGTTTATGACGGTTGGTCCTAGCTTGCTCCAATTAAGCTTGCTCTAATTAGGGGCTAAGTGAGAGAGAGAGATTGAGGGTTAGGGTTTAGAGAGAGAGAGAGAGAGAGGTTGGGGGCTAATAGGGGTTTAGAGAGATAGAGAGATCACAAGGGAGTGTGGATGGTTATTGGAATGGGGGAGAGAGAGAGAGATAGAGTGGGTGCAAGGGGTAGGAGGGTGAGGAGTGGGGGTTTATGGAGAGAGAGAGAGAGAGAGAGAGAAGGAGAGAGAGCGATTTGAGGTTAGGGGTTTAGAGAGAGAGAGAGGAGAGAGAGAGAGAGAGAGAGAACGATTGGGGGTAGAGGGATATTTATATAGAGAGGGATCGAGATATGGTTATTGGTAGGGAAGATAGAGAGATAGAGGGGGGGTAGGGGTAGGAGTGTGAGGAGTGGAGGTTCAGGGGAGAGAGATATTAGGGGTTAGGGGTTTAGAGAGAGAGAGAGAGATCATAGGGGGAGTGTCTATGGCAGTATATGGTTTGGGGTAGTAGGGTTAGGGATTAGGGGGATAAATATAAAGAGAGGCAAATGGAAGAGGAGCGAGAGAGGGAGGGATAGGGAGCCTTAGAGATATATACAGAGGAGGGGGTTATGGTTTTGTGTAATTGGGAGTACATCAGGAGATGGGGGGTGAGGATTTATGGTACAAGGGAAGATGGTGGGTTGAGAGAGAGAGATAGGGAGTAGTGTTACAAAGAAGGAGGAGAGAGAGAGGGGGATTGGGTTCGAGAGAGGGAGGGTGGTTAGGGAAAGGTGGGGTTGGAGAGATAGAGGGGGGGTAGGGAAATAAGGAGAGAGAGGAACGAGGGGTTAGGGAAAGGTGGGATTGGAGAGAGAGAGAGAGAGAGAGAGAGAGAGAGAGAGAGAGGAGGGTTAGCGAGAGAGGGAGAAGGGGGGTTGCATTGGAAAGAGAGGAAGAGAGAGTGGGGTTCTAGAGAGACATGGGATATGATGGGGGTTGGGATATAGAGGGAGGGGGGGTTAGGGAGAGAAGGGGAGAGACAAATATGGGAAGTTGAGTGGAGAGGAAGACAAAGTGGGGTTGGAGAGATAAATATATGATATATGGGAGGGGTGGGGAAAGAGAGAGGAGTTAGGTTTTATGATAAGAGAGAGGGAGGGTTAGGGATATAGGGAGAGAGATATGTGTGTGAGAGAAAGAGAGAATGAGAGGGGGGTGGGGATTATATAGAGAAAGGAATAGATATAAGGACGAGGGATAAATAAATGTAATACAAGAATGAAAACATAATAAAATAGTTTGTGCGTACTATTAACATGCATGCACCACTAATGTGCACACGCCACTAACACACACACGTTATTAACGTGTGCACGCTTATGACGTGCATAAGCTACTTATGCGCACACGCTTGTAATTTTTTTTTTGGCGTGCTTTCCTTTTCCTTTTCCATGTTTGATGAGTTGGCCCAAGTTTGGTTTTAGTATTTTATTTATTTCTTCAGTTTTATTTGCACTCATGTCAGATTTATATAAAACATAAGTCATGTATTTCAACCATAAATTTTGATTGTGTCACCTATTTCAGAAATGGAAAAGAACCCACACAAGTATATTGGAAGGCCTACCCACTAGAAGGAAAAAAAACTATATTTATTATGTTAAGGCCATGATACTGTGGCCTAACACTAGACCTTGTAATTTTAGGGCTTCGTTGACTTCCTTAATTTAAAAAAATATAAAATTAACTTTCAAATTTTGGAAAAATAGTGTTCCACAAGAACTTCCTATTATCTACAACTTTACATATTTTTTTTCACAAAATTGGACAATTTACATACCAAAATCGGGGCCTAATGCAAACATATGCATTATGTTTTAGAGAAACAGTGACGTACCAACCTTAGAAGAACACCATTTTTGGGGAGTTATACTTATTTTTAATAAATAAAAGTTATATATTCTAATTGTCTATGTTTCATCTTTTATACTATATTCGAAAAAGTTGTGTAGATACCTCTAATAGTTCATTTTAATGATCGGATTTTTGTGTTTCCAAAATTCCATTCCAACTAACGTGTCACAAGTGGGTATCATTACCTTTTTTCTAAACAGAAATAAAGAAAGATATTGTATTATAAAAAGGATGTACACAACCATTCATTAGAAAATTGTGCAAAGTATGAGCTCAGAAGTAGCGTGCAAAGAGGATACCAAAAAGTGTACCAGCCTAGATCTACAAAAGTTCCCGAAATGCTTCCTATATTTCACCATAATAGAGGAGGGATAGACCCTTAGAAACTGGAAATTAAGCAAAATACATAAAAACATTCAAGCATGTAGAAGAGGACCAACCCAACTATTCTTGTATACCTTGTAGGCCATATATAGGTTGCTAGACATATGCTTCTTCCATCGGTCTCACATCTTCAGCTGGGGATTCTTGACAATGGTTTCATTGGGACATCTTGGCCATCTTCAAGTTTTACTCTTTTACAATGTCCACAGAACCCGTCGACTCTATCATATTTCTCTCCAAATCATCTATGCGCGAATTCTGTCAGGTTAATTGGTGTGATATTTATCTCATATCCTCGACGGACACCCTGTGAGCCTTGATTGCAACACGGATGGCCTCGTACACCTTATGAAGATGTTGCTTAAAATATTCAACACTCACTACAACAAATCCTGGAATTAGTGTCTGTTTTATCTCCCTTTTTAGCGTCCACGATCACTTTTATTGTATTTTTCATCATTTTTTGTACAAAGTGGATGGTTTTCCACTAGATGGCACTTTTAATGGTGTTATTTGCGTCTTTTTTTGAAAGTAGATGTTAATTGGGATGCTAATTATCAACCCAATTAATGTCCCAATTAGCGTCCCAATTAGCATTCCAATTAGCGTCGATAATAACATCCCATTTAACAACTAGAATAGCCTCCAAAATAGTGCCAGGTATAGAGTAAGTGATTGTGCCAGGAATTGGACCACGAATTTTGAAAGGAATTACGCAAGGAATTCTGAAAGGAATTACACCATGAATTGCACTTGGAAAAATGCCGGATATAGCGCCAGGATAGAGCCAGGCATAGTGCCTGGAATTGGTCGAGGAAGTTCAAAAGGAATTGCACTAGAAAAAAATGCCAGGAAAACTCCAATGTTGCGTCAGGGATAATGCTAGGCATGTTGACAAAAGTAGCACCTAAATGGCCATTTTGGAAACTGAGAGACGCTAATTAATTGTAAATAAACCTAAGAAATCATATGGTCCATAACGACATTATAGTGTGCCTAACGACATGCTGATGCATATATCAACAATTATAAATATGGCAATGATGATTTATACAACATTTAATAGGATGTTGATGACGACGATGATGTCAATGCCAATAATGATGATGCATATTATTATAGCATTATTTGATATTGGTTGGTCCTAATGGAAACATAATTCACTGTAATGGCATCAGAGTGACCATAATATCCCCTAGATGACCCTAATCGCATCTAACTATCCCTAACAACATTTGAGTGACCCTAATGAAACTTGAATCACCATAAAATCATGAGGATGATCATGTTGATGATGCATGATGGAAAGGATGTTAATGATGGTGATTATGATGATAATAATGAGGTTAAGATGAATGACTATGATCATGACGATATATGATTGGATGCCAATGATGATGATGATGATGTTTATGTACTCATGTATGGTGTTGATGATGATGGTTATGCTGGCGATGATATCAATGTCAATGATTATGATTCATGTGATAGTACTTATGTATCTTTATTTATCGTAGTGGCACCTAAATTACCGTAATCATGGTAGTTTTGGATCTCGATTGATCCTAATGTGGGGTAAATTAGCTTAATGTCACATAAATTGCTCTAATGGCGTTTGATTTTCACCAACAACATTTGATAGACCCTAATGGAATCTGATTGACCCTAACACCATGATGATGATGATGCATTATGATAATTATGATGGAGCTTATGGATATGATTTGATAATTATAAGACTATATCATCCATTCTTGCAAGGAAGTAGGGTTCCTTGCTCATTATTATCACAATTATATTGATGATGACAATGATGTACTTGATGACTATGACGATGATGAAGATGTTGATTTATTGTATGATGTTTATGTCAACAATGATTATGCATGTGGTAGCACTTCTAGATCCTGATTGATCCTAATGGCACCTAGATGTCTGTAACAACATCTAAATGACCCTACTATCATCAAAATGACTATAACGACATCTAAACGACCCTAACAATTACATGGCATGAATCCTAATGGTGACGAGTGATTATGAACACTAATGCCATATGACTTACCATAATGACAATGATTACAATGATTTCGTTGATGATGTACTTGATGGTGACGATGACGATGACAACGAGGATTATGATGAAGATGATATTGATGTACCATATGACATTTATGATGATGATGACAACACTGTTGATGTCCATGATGATGATGCATGTTATAATACTTCCATACACTGATTGATGCTAATGGCACCTATATTTATGTAATCACATATGAGTGACATACTAATATCACCTAAACGATTCTAATTACATTCAATTGTTGTCGACGACATTTGAGTGACTGTAAAAACATGACATGAATGCAAATGGTGATGACTGATGATGAACCATAGTGTCATATGTCTAATCCTGTCAATGATGATGACAATGATGTGGTCGATGATGTACTCATTGATGAGGAAGACGATGAACATGATGTTTTTGATGATGTACTTGTTGATGTTGATGTTGATGATGATGATGATGGAAACACTAATGATGATGATGTTGATGCAATGTATGACGTACTTGAAGATGACATTCACTTGTCCTCGACAATATTTGAGTGACATTAATGGAATTTGAGTGACTCTAAAAACATGATATGAATCCAAATGGAGATGAGTGACGATGAACCCTAATGGCATATGAGTGACCATAACAACGATGATAACAATGATGTTGTTGTTGTTGATGATGATGTTGACAATAAGGATGAGGATGATGATGATGTTGATGCACCATATGACGTATTTGATGATGAAGTTCAGTTGTCCTCGACAAAATTTGAGTGACTTTAATGGCATTTGAGAGACTCTAAAAGCATGGCATGTATGCAAACGACAAAGACTGATGATGAACCCTAATGGAATATGAGTGACCCTAGCGATGATTTCCTTTGATATCTCTCTTACTACCCCTAATGGAATATGAGTGACCTTGTGTTCATGATTTATTTTGATATCTCTCTTACTACCCCTAATGGAATATGAGTGACCATGTGTTCATGATTTCTTTTGATATCTATGAGACCATGAATGTCTCTATGATGGAAAAAATCGCCGAGAATGTAATTAACCTATGCTTGGATCCATGATTTAATTGTATACTCATGGAAAGGAAGGCATCTTTGTATAAAAGGACCTGAGGCTGTAGATCACCCCTGTGGCATGTATTGGCTACCTTACCTGCCAACAACCTTCACAATTATGTTATCATATAGTAATCCAATGGAGAGGCGACCTAAGGGTGAAACAACATGCCCTATATATTGCTATAGCATGGCATCAAAATAGAATCCCATCCTTGAAATTGCATATTGGTATTCACCAAGCTTGGGTGCACTTTTAAAAAGTCATTGAACAAGTTCCATCATTCAACCCTATGGCATTAAATTATTAAACTATGTATGCTTAACGCAATTATAATCAAAGCCAAAGGAGAAAAAAATGGAGAGACAACATAACAACAATGACAATGGAAATATGATGCATTCAAACATAGAGTAAGAAAAATGAATTGATTCAAAATCAAAATCCCGCACTCAGTGAGTAATCTCCTTAATGTCCAGGTCTTAAACATTTTTTTAAAATTAACTCTGTAATGTCTAGGGCATTGAGGCCCATCAAACAATAATCAAGAGGAAGCATGGTGAGAGCATACCTAGAGAAACCTGATAGAGTGAAGGATATTGCGAACAAAATAATAGGAACTTTGCCTATAGTGGGGCTCTTGTAATGAGGAGGGGGGAGTTTGCATTTGATTTGTTGAATACTGCAAGAGGATTGAGGAAAGATGCCTATTAGAGGCCTCGATGTCCTTCTATGAATTCCATGACCACCATGGCAAGGTAAGTCCCTTGGACATTGCAATAAATTTTTATTGCTGTTGTAATATTTCTGAGTTGGGTGGGGTTTTTTTTTGCAGATGGGAAACCCTCATTTTGTGCTGGTGTGGTGCTAGGTTGGTTCTATTAGGGAAGGGAAGGAGAAGTCATATGAGATTTCGCTCAATGCTTCCAAGCTACATGTTTTCTTTGATATTTAGTATCAAGAGGATGTCATGTCCCCAAATTTTGCATTGGGTCACAATGGCCTAAGCCACTTGGCCATACGCATGGTAGTTTGTCAAATTGGTGCTAAGGGTCAAATAAACTACCAAGAATGATGTCCAAGTTAGTAATAATGTAAAATTAGATCCAAATGGACAAGTTGGGTCACATTGGGTCACTCAAGTTCCATTAGGGTCACTCGAATACTTTTAAGGACAATCATATTCCATTAGGGTCATTTAGGTGCCATTAGGGTCAATCAGATGCCATTAGGGTCAACTAGATTCATTGTATTTTATTGGATGGATGCTAAAAATGGTTTACTTGACGCCACAAAAGGCATCCCAAATGAATTACATTTTGCAAGCACTTTAAGCACAACTTCATGCAAAAGTAGACGTTAATCTAGAAGCTAAATTGGACCTTATAGTAGGTGTATTGAGGACGATAATCTATATGCTAATTGGGATGAAATTTAGGAAAAATAATTTAGGCTAAATGCTATGGAATTGGGCCATAATATTTTCTTTTAGGGCTCATCTATCCATACACAAGGCCCCATTGCACCACATAAGCCCTACATAGGGAATGATTGTTCTAGGAACAAAAATCAATGGTTAATATTTCAAGTTTTGGTGGTTGAATATTTTTTGGAAGATCCCAAATTTGTGATGAAGTAATGTTTAATCTTAGTAACTACAATGTAAGGAAGACTATAGCTGAATAAAGTGATGATAGAATGGATACATAACGGAATTTGGACATCTAACATGATAGTATTGGTTTGTCAATTGCAAAAATCATATATTCGACCTTGCTTGGAGAAACTCACTACGAAGGGGCTAGTATGTTAGTGGTTAAGGGTTTTAGGTTTTGGGGGTACTAGTGGGTAAGCAATTTATAAGTTAACATGTTAGTTTTTCAGGGGTTAGACGTTAGGTTTGGGTATGGGGTTAGGGGTTATAGGTTGAAGATTCCAAGGTGCGTGAATTAATTATATGGGTTGGGTGTACTAGGTCCATGATTCATCTGTGTGGGTTGGTTGTCTTAGGCGTGTTTAGCCAATGGTAGTAGTAAGTAAGTGATTGATGATCCAAGAAGTTGTTATTCATGGACAAAACCATAAACTTAACACCAACTAATGATATTAAGGCTCATGGGCCATGGACCACTACATAGGCCCTACATATAGAATCCTTTTCCAACATGAGGTATATGGGCATGAATTGGATCTTTAGTTACTAGTACATGGTCAAGGCTTATAGGAACCATGACTCACGGCCATAAACAAAGGACCTACTCATTATCCTATGCTTGTAGTGTTGATGTGCAACATGAAGAAGCTTTTGCGTCACTTATGCATGTGGATTAGGTTCATGGGACAAATGCATAGGCTATGCGAATGGTTTAGGTGCATAGGTTAAATGCATGGGGTTAATTGCATGGTGAGTTACTTGTGTGGGTTACATGGGCTCATTACATACCCCAAAATATTTTCCAATGTAGAAGTTGGCTTTAGGGTACTATAAGGGATCAATGTATTTCCAAATAGGTGGTTTTGGGTTCGTGGGTAATGGATTTGGGGTTACTAATTTTAATTTTATGACTAAAATTAAAAATAAAAATTTAGAAATGTTTTTTTGCTTTTACTTTCATCAAAATATCTTTTTTAAAAGGTACATATAGTAAAGATGGGTTTTGATCCTCTCCCTCCTCTTGTATTTGAAGGAAAAATATATTTTTGAATTAAATTGTGAGTTAAATAAGTCATGAATGAAGTGTAATGCTCCGTTTTGACATTACTGCCTGAACTACTATTATATGTTGTATTTGCTTGATTGTGAGACTTAGTCGGTTTGATGATATTGTGGACATATGGTTTTCTTATTTTGCCGATATGTGTGTGTGTGTGTGTGTGTGTGTGTGTGTGTGTGTGATGTTAGTATTATGATATGTAGTCATGTTTATATATGTATCATGTGTAAATTATGTCTCATATATGCAAATTACTGAATTAGGGGTACGTGGATACACTTCTTTTTATCCCTCTTGGTGTTTATTAGATATGGGTCCTGTAATGTCCCCATTTTGACCCCCCCTTTGTATTAAACCGTAAATGGTGTAAATATGGTAATTTAATCATGGTGAGGAGCTCAAGGCCAAGGCCCCACCATTGATTTAGCGTTTCATGAATCGGCAATTAAAAATAGATGCCCATGGTTCTTGTGCGAGATGGGCACAATGTAAATAAGACACCATGTAAATACGAATTTTAATGGAAAAACCCACAACCGGCTATGCAATGCAACAAAAGAGATGGGGCATGACTCTACAAGGAAAAGGGAGGGAAATTATTCAAACCTTGAGCCAATGGTATTAATCCATGTGTCAATGGGGAAACCCATAAACCACCAACTACCCATTTTGTCTCATGTACCCAATCATTTAATTTTTCCAAGAAATTGGTTAAGGCAGTTAATGCCTTGGGAATGAAAGAGTATGGGCAAGCCATTTTCGTGCATGGGCAAGCCATCAACTTGGAAAATCGTGTTTTTGCTTGTGGGGCAAGAAACCACCCACGAAATGGTGCCCAAAGCCATGGGGAAGGGGCATTCTTCATGCATTCACGCAGTTGGAGTTAGCGGGGTTCTTTCCATTTATGTTTTTCATCTAAATACTGCATTTTTCCATGCCTGGGAGTCGTTTTTGGCAGTATATAACAGTTGGGAGAGGGAGGGCCACGTTTTGAGGACTGTAGGGAGGTCATTTTTGCCCCTGAATGTCCAAGGACGTTTTTCTAAAAACGGATTTGGCTTCCTGGGTTGTTCACCAACTCCCCATTTCATTTTTGTGGGTTCCCACGTTTTTCTGGGTTAGTTGAAACCCCAGCTCATGCATTCCACTGTGGAAAACGTTTTCCTCATGCCCAGCAAGTGGGGTTCTGCTGTTATGTGCATCCTTGTTCTTGGTTTGAGCCTGTGAGCTGAAGTGTTGGAGTGGTAGTGGATAGAAGTGGCTTGATAAACCTAGTGGGGGAGACAACCTCTCAAAAAGATCAAGAGGGCTTTGGTTACTCTTCTATGCATACCCTGAGAGCACTAGATAGGGAAGGTATGGCTTGAGGGACTGCACAGCAGTGAAAAGAATACTTCCTTGTGCTGGGTGTGTAGGTATTGTGGGTGCCAAGCTAGATAGATCTTGCAAGGTTATCCCTGGCTCTGTGCTGGAGCTCACTAGCTTAGCAACTCTTCCTTTCCATCTCCTAGTAGCCTGATAAACCCAATTGTAGATTGGCTTGGCTCATCTTGGTGTATGCTTGGCTATGTGTGAGTCTGCTGTTCCCTGGTTCCTTGTAGAGATCATGCCCAGCTCAGGGGTGGCAGTGGTGCTGAGAGATTGAGGAGCACACTGGCCTATGGTTGGGTGGAACGTTGCAGTTGCATAGCCAGTTGCTTGGGACTGCCTTATTGAGATAAGTATTCTCTTGTGTAAATTGGCAATTATCATTTGATGAATGTTATGAATGTATGTGGATGTATTAAACGAATTTGCTTCTGCTGTGTTTTTAAAAGTTTAGGCATTTCCATATGATCTTGTATAATTCTGCACAGATCTTTATTTCATGGCTGTCACAGAATCTTGAATGTGTGTTAGAGATCAACAACATTGATTTGATTACCGTCGTTTTTCCATAGTATGCATAGATACAGTTCTTTGCATCAATGATTTTAATTCAAATGTTTTGGGGCTAATTGCCCGTACTGAGCACTGTGATCCTCTCTATCACGCTGGTATGATAGAGGGGACACTACAGGTCCTAGGGTTAAGAAAGATTAAATATGACATATGTGTACATCATTGACACCTCTATTATGCATCTTCAATGGGATTGTTCTTTGGATTTTGTTAATATTTACCCTGTCATTTCCTGAAGAAACGGTTGGTCCTTTACTTTCACTGTCATCCAATGATGCCAACAAGTCATTTTTCTGTGTTATGTGCCTTGTAGCTCTTAATTTTGTAGACTATGCATCTTTAGATTTATTTTGTGGCCTTTTTATATTTTTAGTGAAATCCCTATTACATGATTTAGATTTGTTTTAAATGGAGAGGGAAGTAGTTTGAAAACCATGCAGGGGCGGAGCCAAATAGCCTCTTAAAGCTTAGAGATTTATATCTTTGGAACCTGATTAGAGTTCCTCTTCAAAAGGTATAATATGTTTATACTTGTTGTTGTAAGAGATACTTCATTTTTTTTTCAAGAGAGACCTCACGAAAAATCCAACCCCTACTTCCCCACTTTCATGGATAGTAGGAGGGGCAAACCGTCACCCCGGAGAACCTAGGCTTTGATCTCGTGACCTCCCTCAAAAATGTGCACACGTCTTACCAATTGAGAAACCCATCTAGGGCTATGTAAGAAAGAGATACTTCATATATATACAATCCATATTTATAACCATGCCCAAGGATAAATTTTCAAATACATGTTTTGAAATATTTATAAAGCCTTATTTTTTAATTTAAAGAATAATTTTAAATGCGTAGAATATTGTAAAAATTCTTAAACTTATAATGTTTAATAAATATATGGTGAGCGAACCCCTGATAATAATTTACACTTATAATAATTCTGCAAACGGTTTACCAGTCAAAACCAATGCTTAGGGTCATATCAAAATTTTATCATAAGTCTTACCAGGCAAAGCTGAAAACAGAGAGATGGGCATCAAGAGGGTTTCATTTACAGGTTGGGCGTGACTGAGAGTGATGAAAAATAAATGAGGTAGGTAAACGGGAGTCGACGATTTCATGGCTACTGAAAAGAATCAGAGGCGAAAGTGAAGTTTTATTTTGTGTCCAAGGTATTATAGTAGAATATGGCTTGGATAGTGGGCGGGCTGAAGTGTTAGGCAGGGCTTCCAGTTCGGCCGAGAGGGAATCATGCGTTCGCTCATGCACCAGCTATGCATCATTTATTGGGAGATGGAATCCCGCCGAAAACCCTGGTCTCACCAAATCCAGATTGGTAAAGCTTCCAAACAACTATGAGAATCAGGTCAAAGAGCTTCGGAAGCAGTACTTCTACGAGATGGAAGCCCAGATATTAGAGGATCAGGTCAAACACAAGGCCGAACTAGAACACATGAGGGTCGCGAGAGAGGAGCGTAAGGATACCAAGAAAGAAAGGTCTTAGTTGCTTGTAGCTCAGTGCCAACAATAGGCGGAGGAATTAAGAGAAATGCTGGTAACTATTCGTGCAAGCATCTATTATGTGTTTTATTTGTCATGCATCTTTTCCAGTAGTGTAACCCATTTCTTTTGTAGGCAATATTGACTCAATATTGGCTAAAGAAACATTATTTTAATGTTTTATCCTGTCTTCAGAGGTGGTAAAAGGGTTAATTAAAATTTATTTATAATTCTTTTATTTTAGTAATTTTATTTATCAAACAAAACAAAATTACACACCTTATATGCTTCTCAACATCTCTAGATGCTCTGATAGGGGCCAATACAATTCAGTTTCTGTATGAAGCCACGCCATCTTGTCATACCAGAAAAAGTCTACTTATCATCATGTTGTTGCAAGATAGCGACATCAATGGGAGAGGTCCCATAAACAGTCCTAAAATAAGTAAAAACAGTGGGGAAATTATAATCCCCCCAGATACCAGCATGTGAAAAAACACATCTATGTATCTTAAAAAGAAGTATCTCGACAGTTCAGATTATACAGTCTTCCATAACGACAAATATACCCCCTTCCAAAAAATAACAAACTCAAACATCACTGGAAAAAAGAAGCATGCTCAAATTCAGTGGAGTTGCTCTCCACCACTTCCTCTATTAACCGTCTCCCAGTCTCCAAAGATAACCCAGCTTTGGATAACCTTCCTTCTTCAGCATTCCTTTCCCTGTATACATGACAAGAAGAGAGAAGTAAATAAATATTTTATGTTCTGAATCTCTTCAATGATAGGCTGTAGCATAAAGTTCTCCACCACACACAAGCCTACATCCAATTTATAACTACAAGGGAGTCACCAAAAATTTGCAGATTTGAAGCACCATATTCAGTAGTCAGCATAAAATTTAACTTCAGAGCCAACAACTCAGCAAGGTTGTTTGATCCCCTGCCATAACCATCTTTGAGCTTAATGATTGTGTCCTTCAGAAAAATGATGCCTCCTCCTTCGCTAACTTGTGCAACATTTTGGGATGCTCCATTAAAGTATGCCCAACAACTTGATGGGTCAATGATTTCAGCAGTCACTTTCCTAGGAGGAATTCCATTCTTTGATTGCTTGAATCTCTTTGATATACTTACTCCCTGAGTGGCACATTGCAAATTTAATACAAGTATATGCCCTAAGAAAATTGAATTCCTGGAAAGCCACACATGCCATGCAATGATTAGGGGTAGTCCGTTAACATTGTTATAATCCTTGTTCCACACCATATATTTAGGGTCTCTTCAATAGTAGTACCAACTTAAACAACATTTACAGCCACGAGAGCACCCACTTCTTGCCATAATTGCTTCATGTAGTAATTGGTTAGCAGTAACTAATCGACCCCGCTTCTAACTTGTATAATGGGCACCTACCAGGTCCTTGTTTCCCCCTTCTCTGACACATCCCATCGTAGAACCCTGTTATTTAATGCCAACCAAATGAAAATTATGGCTCTCAAGAGACACTTGAATTTCCAAATAGATTTCCACCACCAAATGGTGTCCACAATTGAATTGTCTTTACACAGTGACCCACATTTTGGTGTCCATGTACCCAACGCAGGGTTTTTCAACTAAAGTATCTCATCCTCCACATATTTAATTCATACATGGCTTGTTTTAATATTTGCAACAAAACCTTCCCACTCCACAGATTCCTCATCCACTAACCCAATCCTATGTTCATCCTACCAGCCTTGCTGCCAAACTGTCGAAAGCTCATTGTCAGCAACTTGTCAGAGCTTCTAAAATCATTTCTGGCTCAATGACTGAATCACATACTCTGAAAGTCTAAAATTTGCACAACAACCTACCTAAGGGTCCTCACCCAGCCTCACTTTGTTGCCTCTATCCACCTTCCACACTAACCATCTCCCAATTAGAGAGAAAACTAAAACTATAACCATCTCCCAATTAGAGGGAAAACTAAAACTACGACTTTCCAAACATTAGAAGAGGTTTTAGACATAGCCACTTGTAGCCATTGGATGGCTTATATTTGGTGGAAGAATTATATTTGTTACATTTCCAATCTAGCCATCAGGCCTTAAGGGCTTGTAGGCCTAGCTTGATAAACAACGAGTCTGGGGCTGAGTGGGCAGAGCACATTTTTAATTTTCCAGTTTGATTTGATCTAGCGGATTCTACTAAGTAAACAGATACATCCCAGTTGGACTCTTTAAAGAGATGACAGCTGCATCCCCTTCAGTAACCACTGTGAAACTTCTATATTTTTTAAAACACCCACTAATATGTGTGCATATTCAGATTTGTGCCTTTGGGCTAAAAATCATATTTTATAATACCCTTATGTGCCCTCTTTTGCATTTAAGATATTTTGGCTTAAAACTCTTCAGTTTCAAATTGGTTGGTTTGTAATCACACTGCCACCTTGAATCACTATCCATAAGTCAATTGCTAGACTACAGAGACATTATGTTTCATGTTTCCTTGCTGTTTGAATATTTTTGGGCAAGCCTATGCACTTGAAATTGCTTTTTTTTTACAAACATGTGTAGAGGGAAATTTGAGTTAAATGGAATGGGAAAGCTTTTAGGATTGCGACTTCAACATTTCTAGTTGTTGTTTGGTTCAATATATAAAAGTAAATGCTTTTTTTTGCAATGGATGTCTTGATATTATTAGAATAGATTTCAACTTTATTGACAGAAATTAAGCTAATTTTCATATGGATCTTTGTTGAGGGTTTGGTTTCCTGAACAATTAGATCCTTTGCTTGTGCAAGGTTTTTAGGGTGCCTCCATGGGGACTGAATTAGTATCTCATGGGGAAGCCAGCTTTATGACCTCTGTGCCTTTGACTACAGATGTGGATTTAATTGTAGTATTGTGATAGAATCATAGAGGATAGTTAAAAAGATCGGGTATACCCCTTAGATAGGACACTGATTTTTTATCTGGAAATTTGATGAAGTTGGCTATAAAATCTAAACATCTATGACCTATTGATTTAATTTTCTACCTTGAGAGGTTTGCATTTTGGGATTCCCAAACTCAGTCCAATTCATGCTGTAGAGTGTTTGAAACTTCACCTTTATTGGCTCCCTTAATGTGTTTCCCTGCACATGTCCATGTTTGTTTTCTCCGGTCCGTTAAATAACTTCCGAAGAGAAGTTTAACCAAAGAAAATTGATATTGTGATAGGGGTGCAATGGAGAGAGAGAGAAAGACCTAATGTTGCTTCTCTAATAGTTGGGGAGGAGATTTAGCTTCTTGTGTGATCTCTTCCTCATGTTGAAACCTTTCCTAGTTTCCAATGCAGTTTCTTAAGACCATGGGTGACTGTGGAGTATCACTTCATAATGGGGTTTGTATTGGTTTGTCTCCTAATGATTGGTTTATTTCACTTAGGGAGAGTATTTGCATTTTCATATTGGTATTTTCATCTTTTTTCAAACTGGGCTTTGGTATGCGGATGTTTCTACCAAAGTTTTTGTGTTGTTCCTTGGAAGTACTTATGATTGGAGGAGGGTTATGAAAGGGTGATTGTGATTGTCGGACATAGTTGGTCTTTTCCTTCAACCATGGTGCCTTGGTTCTAACCCTAATTTATTTGGTCCTAACTTTGGTTAGATTCCCAAGGGCCAAACCTACCATTACATTTTAGGTCTAGAGAATTCTTCAAGAGATTGGAAACACCAATGGCAAGTTCATCTTGGTGATTTTGGTGACAGGAGGGTGTTGAATGAACTTTGTTATATTGTCTATGTAATTTGACCTTAACACCAACATAGATCCATCTTAAACCTGTATCTATCAAGCACCGAGAGGTATCCAATTTCTTGAGGTGTATTTCTTTTTTCAAATTTAAACTCAAGAAATTTGATCTCTCTTGATTGATAGATCCGGGTTTAAGTTTTAAGTTTTTATTTTATAAACGAACATCTATTTTTTAATTAGTTTTCATAATATTTTATTTTATGAACCAACCTGGATTTTTGTTTGTAAATTTTTCCATAATTTTTTATTTTATGAGCATACATAAATTTTTTTAATTATTTTGTTACATCACACGTTACAACATCTCCCCGATACTGGGCTGTAGAGCACCTCGTTTCACTTGGTGCAATAAGGTCTTTTTTGAGGACATTGAGTTAGAATTGGGATATGTTTCTTGAAATGTTGCATTCAAACACAAACTATTTCATAATTTTGGGCTTCTAGTTGCATCACACAACAAAAAGGTCAAAGAAATTTTTGCAAAGGACAAAAATCTCGGTGAATAAAAGAATCGACGAGTTGAGTACGAATCTTTCATCAAACTCCTGAGGATTTAGAAATGGAAATGACATGATCCAGTTAAATTTGAAGCTGCTAAAGATGTAAATCAGGAGAAAGATGTAACAAGAGAATATGTTTCAAATTCACCATTTGGAAGAGATCAATGCACAGATGAAGTTCTAGAATAAAGTCTAAGTTGCAGAGGGAAATTTCAGAAGGCTAAGCGAATTTAAAGGTCGATATTTTTCCCACTTGAGGATTTAGGATCTTTTGAGGACCATATAGATTGAGAAGACAAAATTCCTGGTAACACAGGTGGGAAATATACAAATCCTTCTTTGCCTTGGAATAAAATGCAAAACAAGAAAACTAGATTGGGAAAGTCCTATGGATGATTTCTGATACTAGTCAATCTTATTAGGAAGAACTATGTATAGCTACACTCTAAACCTAGTTGGATTCAGAGATAGGTGATCAAGCCAAAGGTGTTTTATGTTCGAGTCCAGGTGCAAGTTCCGAGTCAATTTGATGGGATAGATACGTCTTGCTTGTGGATTAGCAAAAAAATGATCTTAGAGCTTAATACCTAAACTTTTGAGTGGCGACTTTAGGTAGCTGGACTTTGACTGTCTGATCACTTTGATGACTTCTCTTTGCTTAATAAATATTAAAAAAGTGATATCATCTACTTCATATACTCCACCTGATAACAACGGGTGAAATTTTAGAGACTAAAGCAAATGCATTACTCCTGCAATTTTATTAGGAAAATTAAATACTTGTGTAGTCAAGGAGCTTCAATAATTATTACATTCAATGGATTTACACAATTAGTTCATGCAAGGGACTTCAACAACATACCACATTTCACATTTCTTCTTTGCATAGAGGCTTCTATCTATTCTAATAGTCGTAGATTGTTATGGCTATCGTAGGATTTAATGCTCAGCCAACTGATTGCTCTTTTTGAAATTGGATTTATCTTCTTGTTTACAGCTTAGTGGTATTCATTTCCTGGCTTTTGCATTAGACTTTATAGCGATGGTTTCTGATACCGAAAGGCATCATACTTCACAAATTACAAGGTTTGACACAAAATGTATTCATTCGACATCCATCCCAGATCCATTTTAGGGACAAATTTATTTAGGGTATGTTTCCCAGTTGATTGCTATCTGTACCTAGAGATGATACAGCTCCAGGCCATTCCAAGAAGAGAATTTAGTGATTCCCATGAAAATTCCTTAACAAAAATTATTTGTAAAATGCAATCAATGAGCTTAACAATACAATGTTGGGCACATTTTGAAAACCTAATGTGTAGTCATCGAGTATTACTTGTATGTTCAAGCTTTAAAGTTAGTACTTGATCATGTATGTGATTTATCTATTGGCTTGAGACGAAAGGGTGCTTGAATGGTATATATTCATTTCCTTGTGTTTACCAATATATGTTTCCTACGGATTTGGGCAGATAATTTAATTTTCACTGCAACAGTTTTTGTCTCCTATAAAAGTTGGGCCTTCCATTCCACGTTCATTTTGCCATTCCCTGTACTTGTTTTCACTACAACTAAACGATGCACAAACTTGATCATATTTAATAATATTAAACTGTAGTGGTGCACTTAACATAGTAGCTTCTATTTTGCAACTCTTTCCTGTATGTACCATATATGTTTATGGTAGAACTCTTAAGCATATTATTGCTGAGAATATTTTAAAGAGCTTGATAGCCTCCTTTTCCAGATCGTTAAATCACTACATGGATTTTTGACATTTGGAAGAGTTGGATGATGATGACCTTGTAATCCTCACATTAGTGAATTTCTCTATAAAGGTGTTGAGATAGGATGTTGCGCTATATTATAAAAACTATTAGATGTAATCTTAAAGTTATGCTAGCAATGTTGAAAAATGAGAAGCTACTCACAGAGAATAGCTATTGAATTTTGAAATGGGTTGTGTGGTTAATGAATTAATGAATTTAGCTAGGCATTAATGCAATATTTTATTGTTATATTAGGTTTTGGTTAAGATTGAATTTAGCTAGGCATTAATGCAATCTTTTATTGTTGTTAAAACGATAGCTTTACATATTAGGAATATAGAAATTGTCACATGGCATTATTCTTCTTGCAAGTAACAAGTAGTAAAATAAGATAATACGAAGGTTTTGTCTTTTTTTAGTGGGGCTTCATACCAAAGATATTATTGTAATATTAAATGCAATTTTAGAAAAACAGAGGACTTCTAGATGTATATGAAATACAAATTTTTTCCATTTGAAGTTTAAATTATGCAACCAAAGATTCAGATGCATTAAATTTGCACCTCGGTATAGGGGCTATTTATGCACTTGGTTTAATCCTTTTCATGCTTTGTCTAACAATAGAGGCATTGTTTCTCCTTGTAGGTACCAATTATTTGTAAAAATGGACAGTGATTTAGTTTAGAAAGAAGATAGAGTGACAATAAGGTCTAGAATTTTTTTGTAAAGTTTCATTGATACAAAGTCCATGTGAATCGAGAGAGCATAATTCCATGTCTTCTCTAGGGATTTGCAAACAATTTTCACCTACCCATCAAGCATAGTTAAATGCAAGAGGAGTAAATTTTCCACTTACCCATATAGCCATAAATGAATGCAAGATTATTAAATTGTGCCCTAAAAAAAGGGGTTTCAGTAACTATTTCATGTCCTAAAGTTTGGCTGACATAACTTTGATTGGGGGCCGGTCTCTTTTAATATAGTATAAGCAACCATATAGTCTTTGAAATTTTAGGGTGAGTTATTCTTACATGTAAAACATACCTAATTCATGTCCCAATTGGGAAAATTTTGAATTGAATATGCGTAATGCTTGCTAGATATATCTATCGATTTTTGGGGTTTTTAAATATCAACAACTTTCACAATTGCAAGGCTTTAGTTTCATAGATTACAATAGAAGCACATACTTGATGTGTATAAGTTAATTTTTTTATCATATATCCTTATGATAGGATGACGAGACAACACTTCATATATTTGGTTGCTTTACTCAAGATTAATATTGGAAGATATTGGACAAATTTTAACATATTAATCTGCACATTTCTCTGAATATCAAAAAATATTAGAAAATCCAACCATCATACCTTGATATACCACCCAACTTTGGTAGCTAACATGAAAATATCAATAGTTTGACATTGAAAGATGCCATGGAAGCACATCATGGAATTTAGAAAGCTTAGTTCCTGTTTCCAAAGTAGCTAAAAACATTTCTAATGCCCTTACACTTCATCTGCATTAGACAACATAGAGAATGGGATGTGCTTCAAAAACTTTTTTTCCAGAACCAATGAACAAAAAGGACAAAAATTCAAACACTAGTTAGCACTGTCCTTTAAAAGACTTTGCTACTGCCACCATTTCCAGTTCCTTTAATGAGCCTCTTTAATTAAGTAGTTGACTTGATATCCAGTTACAGTTTCTACATTGAACTATTTATGCCCCTACATTAAACACCTCTACGTGTGTAACATCCCGAGAAAAGACTACTCTATTATTTTGAATATTATTTTATTTCCTTGTTTATGTTGTAATAAATTTGATGAATGCACGACACGTGCATGATCCAAGGGGGCTCGGAGAAAACTAATAGTTGAGTGAGTGTTGAGCTAAGAAGCTCTGGAGCACTTTGACTCGAACTAAATAACTGATGTTGAGCTAGAGGCTCTGGAGCATCAAGTAAACTAATGATTATTTTTAAAATAATGACTTATTACTATTTTATTCTTTCGAACTGACTGGGGAAACCACTCAAAGAGAAGTTGAGCATGCAAGAACCTAGACAGGTCTTTAGTCCCCCAAGTAATGTTGTAACTATCCAATAGGAGAGTAAAAGTCTAAATTATTAAAGTTAGAGATTTAAAATAAAATGTGAGGATTAAAATAAAAATATATTAATTAAAAATTAATAACTGAAAATGCTAGGTGTCAGTTAGAGAACTGAGTGTTGTCAAACCCAAATTACCTAGCAGCCCTGCCCCAAAAAGTATTAATAGCAGAGAAGTTAACGTTGCATGGCACGTTTTCCAAGTGCACTGAAAAGGGTGCAGTCGTGAGTCTGAGCGCTCAACCCCAGAGTACTGAAATCTGGTGTGTCCAATGAAGGACTGTCCTGGGAGGACTGTATATGGCATGGGAATGTCAGTTTTATGGACTCCCACCTTATAGGCTGATAAATGAACCTTGTGGACGCTTTGCTGTAGAAAGAAGATAGAGAACTACCCTAGGTCTATCTAGGTTCTTGTTATGCTCAGCTTGGCTCGGGGGTGACCGGTGGAACATTCCAGGAACGGATTGCGGTCTAAGGTTGGGAGGAACGTGGAAGCACCTCAGTCAATTAGACTGTAGTAAATTAGTGATAAGTATTTTTAAAATCCGAAGTTCTTCCGTTTTCTTTTATTGATGCATCTCTTCTTCTTTTTTTATATATTGAGGAAATAATTATTGACCTGTAGAATGCAGATCCATTGATCTACAGTTCTATTATTGTAATCAACAACTGCAAATAAAGTCAGATCTGATCTTATGGGTTAGTTATTTATTTAAATAAACATATATATATATATATATATATATATATATATATATATCTGTTAGTTGTATTGTACAAGTTAGGTGATAGCCGAATGAATCTATTGAATTTCTGAGTTCTCTGTTAATAAAATGAAAGACCCATGGATCTAACCTTGTTTCCAGTTAGATAGAAAATGTTGTACTAACCCTAGTAATAATGCAGGTTCTATTCCAGGTATGTTGATATTCTCTTTTATAGCTAAGACTTATGAATATCGATCTGTTTAGCATTACCCAACAAAACGTGTATTTACATTATTCATCTATTATTTCCAGTTTAGATTCCCCCGATCCATTTGTATATTAGCGAAATGTTTTACAAACTTTAAATATCTTCTTTTCTCTTTACAAATGACAATTTTTCTAGGTTAAAATCGCTATAGCATTACGATTTATTCATTCTAGGAGCAATGTATTATTTATAAGTTTATTTACCAGAAATGACTCCTTTTTTTTTTTTAAACCCAAAAGATAGAAATTGCATTATCCTCATTAAAGCAGTCTTAGGGTAAACAGATCCATCACCTTTTCTACTTTGAATCTAAAACAATAAACGATTATTGTAGGAGTTTTAAATAAATGTTCCCTGACAGACAAATTCAACTCAACCGAAGATTGGTAGCTCATATCATTATTACAGCGACGTTTCAATCATCTACGGTAAGCAAACTAAGGGTATTTTAGAAATACTTTCCATAAAACATATACAGAGATGAACTACTTGAAAACTTTGGAGATCTTGGTACATTAAACAACACATACATGAAATTTTAAACCTACTTTCAGAAATCGATATTTCACCTTATCAACCAAGTTTCTTTTCTTTATGGGACATAAGCTATATGCTTTCTCCAATAACTGGGTACTGGAATCCGCAAATAGAGACCTCATAGATTTTAATTTAGGGCCATACTTCTTCTATCCCTATTCAAGGGTTATCACCTATCTTTAAAACAAGATTAAAATTCATCAAACAGTTCCTAGAGAACCTAAGGAAGGAAGAAACGATTTATGAGTGCAAATACCAAACAACTGACAAAATACATCCACGAATTTACAAGCAGAAGCTAGGAGCAAGCTTACACAGACTAAAAAAAGAAATCATATTCCTTCTTCATCAATAGAGAAGCAAAATAAACGAGTTTTAAAAGTATTTCCTCAACCGTCCCATGCACAAGTATTAACAGTCCTCATTCCTTCTACAAGTATTATGACATCAAAAGTCTCCTTACATTTAAGGCAAACCCTACTATTGCAGAGGGATTCAAAAAGAACTGATGACATTGAATAAAACTTCAAGGGCTTAAAGTCTTTTGGCACATTGCCATTATAGAAACCAAGAAGGCGCTGGCAAAGGAGTTGCCCAGCTTAGACCACTTTTTACAGTTCTACTCCCTCCAAAAACGCCAACACTTTAAACATTTCAGCAAGGGCATGTTTCCCCAAGACCCAGGTCTTACCAGGAATCAAGGTGAGAATTCACGGTTTACTAGTCATCATCTCCAGCATGCTTAAGCTACAGGAACCAAGCGAAACCTGCTACAAATGTCAACATGAAATCTATATTAAGTAAATGGCACAAAAACGAAACCGAAAACAAGAATTATATAAATAGAGAACGAAGAGACATATGTTCTTACCTTTTATAAATCTTCTAGGAAGTAACTCTGGAACTGGTGTAACATTCGAACTGGTAGCATGGCCAGAGTGTTCATGCCATTGATGAAACCCCCAACTGGGCTCTCCCACAGCCTTTTTTTTGTGAACAATATAGGGCAATTGCTAAACAAGAATGATTTTGATGGTCCCTCTTCCCATACTCTGACGTGGATTCCATTAAGTTACGACTTCACATGGCAGCCTTGAATGCTCCCTCTACCACTTTCATATCACATTAAAGTTTTGACAAGCGGGGCCTCGGTCATTACCTAGTCTTTCACTTCAAAGCTTTATGACAAAGACATAGGTTATGAACACCTTAGATAACATTTTAAACCATAGTATCGTTGCTAGGATAGAACACCCTTGCAAGTTGGATGCCCCAACGTATGTAGCAAGCACCATTAGGGTGTCTTTGTCTTAGTAAGAGGCACCTGCACATGAGACCATTTCATAACAAAGTGTTAGCTTCTACGAAGCTAAGTAAGACTAGGGATCCCAAAGGAACCCTTCTAAAACATATTATGTGGCCATTTAGAGATGAGAGTAATGTAAACGTTCCTATCATTTGAGAACGTCCATCATGACTAACCCAACCCGTGTGAAATCGATAAGATAGTTTGATCATATCTTTTCCTCGTCACCAAAACCTTGGCCAGTATTAATTTTGTTTCTTTTGGTATGGATGTGAAGCATCCTTGCTCTTTTTATTTACCCAGTTGCATGGTTTGGTTATTACAAGTTAGGATTTGTTATGTTTACCAATTTTTACCTTAAGGCTGCATGAAAGATTTCTCCTTTAAAAAATTTTAAATTTTTTACGTTTTTGAGTTTATTACAGCGTGGGAATGTTGCAAGATTGCATTCTCAATGCCTTGTTCTCATCATTAATGTTCAAGGACAAGCTCCTAAAAAATTTCATTCATGCCAGTCCAAGCTCAAAAATCTGACAACTTTGAATTGTCGGATGCAAGATGCATTTAAAGCCTGTACATCAACAATGATTTTGTTGTGTAGCATTTAAATTAAAGAATAATCTAATACTTTGAACTCCCTTTGACAGATTTGGATTCAAATTTTCACTGCATTTCATTTTTGTGATAAATTGGAAACCTTGGATTTACAGCAGGGATACATAATTTGTTTACATATAGAATATGTTCTCCTAGGAAAAAACTAAAATTTCGCCATTCAAGTTCTTTGGTTGGTGTTACCAGGGAACTTGGGAGCTGAGAAATCAAGGACAATGATCAATACTTTTAGCATTGTACAAAACAATATCCTATATCAATGGATTGTAGTAAGATCCAAGCATTGTGTAGAAAGAAGACAGCATCAACATTAGTAATTGAAGGGAAATGTCAACAGTAATTGTTGTCACCAAATTGACCATTATCACCTCACCAATTACAACCATACATAAAAATTTCTAATTCCCAGGAAACAGGCTACTTTCTGAACTTGTAATATTGACCTTTGCCAATGATACAGGTACCAACTTGGAACCTGGAAACCGCATGGCATTGTTCTCTGATTTCACCATATTTAAAAGCTGCATTGCAACACCTCTAGAAAATTTCCTTGCAAAAAGGAAGCATGGAAGTAGTTTTCCATTGCTACTGCACCATTCTATTCGAAACTCTGTCTCATAATAGACATGATCAGTGCCCTATACATAAGAAACACTTGTAAGCAGAAAAGAAACACTTCTAAGCAGAAAAGAAACACTTTTAAGCAGAAAAGGTATTTTTTATACGAGTAACAGGTATATTATGCAATAAAACAACAATCTTGAATTCAAGAGCACATCGGATAACTAAATTAAGCTACAATAATGTTGAGAATGGTGTAATTGTCACATTTGGCTACAATCAAGTCATATTGTCATTGATGCATTTGGTTAGGCAATACTATGTTGTTGTTAAGGTTGACCTAGTCATCTTGATGTAGGGCCATAACTCCTTGATGAAAGTGCCTTTACCTACTTGAGTTGTGTATAAATACACAACTCTCTCATTTGAATATCAACTTGTGGTCTTCTTGATCATTCTTTACCCTATGGCATCATTCTTTTACATATGTGTTTAAGCCCACTGACACGATTTCAAGTAGTGCTTGGTGTTTCTCTCTGGTGCACTTATGGTTCATCTCTAGCGTAGTGCTATTTTTCCCCTTTTCTATTGTAGGATTTTGAGATTGTTGTTGGTTCCATTTGATCCCCTCTATTCTCTTGTGATCTCAACATGATATCAGAGCTGGTGTGAACCTTTCCCTACTCATTTCACTACTGGTTAGGGTTTCTTTTTCTTTGTTCACGCTGGTATGTTTTGAGATCAGATTTTGACATGTGGAAGAGTACCTAACTTGGGGAGTTTGGGGGCAGTTTTCATGGTGTATTGTTGGCTGGACAAAGGTCCCTTATTTACAGCTATTTGAGCCTATTTTATGCATTTGTTTCATAGGTCTTGTCCATAGATTGGAACAGACAGCATTAGGGTTTACCTGCTGATTAATTTCAGCCATATTTTCTTGAGCTAATCCATGGCTATGAACCAGTGGCATCACTACTTTTTGTGAATGTGGAACCAGGATTTCACAACATCACTTCTTTTATTATTTCTACCAACAGCTTCGAGATTTTTGGCCTAGTGGCATTTCCCTAAGTGCTGTGGAACTATAGTTTCGCTTTCCACAATTTTCAAAATCTTATCCTATAGGGAAGAAGTTGCACTAGATGTCGCTAAGCAGAACCCTAGTTTACAAAATAGTCAAAATAGACAATGTTCGGTTCATGAAGCCACCAAAAACAAGTGTCTCAAGTGGTAATCAGATGTCACAAATCCATCGGAACTAACGGTTTGTCCATCCGAGCCCTGGTTTTTGAGTTATGGTGATTTTCATCTCGCTTCACAAGGTCATTCAGAGACACTAGGCAAATTTCAACCGAAGGCATAAAAACCAATCCGAGCAACAAAATTGAGTTTTGTTGCCTCCTGCAGGTGTGTTTGGGCAAGGGAGAGATGACCACGATGCCCACACACTCGCTCCACACATTTTCCAAAATCGTAGCCTCGAGTGCAGAAATTGCACTGCATGTCACTGAGTAAAACCTTAGATTAGAAAACCATCAAAATAGACAACGTTCAATCCATGAAACCATCGGATAGGAGTGTCACTAGTGGTACTAAGATGTTAAAAATCCAATGGAATTGACGATTTGTCCATTGAAGGCACAATTTTCGAGTTATGGCAAGTTTCATCTCGCTTCCCAAGGCCATTTAGGGACACCAAGCAAATTTTAATGGCGAGCATAAAAACCAAACTGAGCAACAGAATTGATTTTCATTGCCTCCTACAAGTGTGTTTGCACAAGGGTGAGATGACTGTGATTCCCATGCATTGGCGCAACAATTTTTTCAAAACCTTAGCCTATTGTGCAGAAAATGCACTACACATCACTTGGGAAAACTCTAGTGTAGAAAACAGTCAAAATAGACAACTTTCGGTCCATGAAGCCCCTAGACAGGGGTGTCCCTAGCAGTACTCGAATGTCACGAATCCAATGGAACTGACTATTTTCCATCCGAGCCACAATTTTTGAGTTGTGGTGAGTTTCATCTCGTTTCCCAAGGCCATTTAGGGACACCAGGCAAATTTCAATCGGAGGCATAAATACCAAACTGAGCAATTGAATTGAGTTTCATTGCCTCCTGCAAGTGTTTTTTGGAAAGGACGAGATGACCACGATGCCCACACACTCGCTGCCCACATTTTCCAACATCTTGGACTATAGTGCAAAAATTGCACTACACATCACTAAGCCAAACCATAGGTTTGAAAACCGTCAAAGTAAACAATGTTTGCTCAATGAAGCCACCAGATAGGGGTGTCCTTAGCGGTACTCAGATGTCACGAATCCAACAAAATTGACAGTTTGTCCACGGTAGCCCTAGTTTTCAAGTTATGGTGAGTTTGATCTTGCTTCCCAAGGCCATTCAGGGACACCAAGAAAATTTCAACTCGGGGCATAAAAACCAAACCGAGCAATGGAATTGAGTTTCGTTTCTCCTGCAAGTGTGTTTGGGTAAGGGAAAGATGATTGTGATTCCCATGCACTCGCTTGGCACATTTTTCAAAATCTTAGCCTACTGTGCAAAAATTGCACTGCATGTCATTGAGCCAAACCCTAGTTTAGAAAATATTAAAATAGACAACATTCAGTCAATAAAGCTACCGGACAAGGGTGTCCCTAGCAGTACTTGGATGTCACAAATCCAACAAAACTAATGGTTTTTCCATTGGAGTCTCTTTTTTCGAGTTATGATGAGTTTAATCTCGCTTCCCAAGGTCATTCGGGGACACCATGAAAATTTCAACCGAGGGCATAAAAACCAAACCAAGCAATGGAATTGAGTTTCATTACCTCCTGCAAGTGTGTGTGGGAAAGGGAGAGATGATTTCGATGCCCATGCACTTGCTTTGTACATTTTTCAAAATCTTAGCCTATCATGCAAAAATTGCACTGCACGTCACTTAGCAAAACCTTAGTTTAGAAAGCCGTCAAAATAGACAACTTTTGGTCCATGAATCCACCAGACAAGGGTGTACCTAGTGGTACTCAGATGTCACAAATCTAATGGAATTGACGTTTTGTCCATTGAAGCGACATTTTTCAAGTTATGGTGAGTTTCATCTCACTTCCCAAGGCCATTCAGGGAAATTAGACAAATTTCAACCGGGGGCATAAAAACCAAACTGAGCGACATAATTGAGTTTCGTTGCCTTCTATAGGTGTGTTTGGGCAAGGGAAATATGACCACAATGTCCACACACTTGCTCCCCTCATTTTTCAAAATCTTAACCTATGGTCCCGAAATTGCACTACACGTGCCTAAGCAAAACCCTCTTTTAGAAAATTGTCAAAATAGACAACTTTCGGTCCATGAAGCCACCAGACAGAGGTGTCCCTAGTGTCACTCAAATGTCATGAATCCAACAGAAATGATAGTTTGTTCATCAAAGCCATGATTTTTGAGTTATGGTGAGTTTCATCTTTCTTCCCAAGGCCATTCAAGGACACGAAGCAAATTTCAATCCGGGGCATAAAAACCAAACCGAGCAACAAAATTGAGTTTCGTTTCCTCCTTGTAACATACCTTTTTTGCTGGAAAACATTTTGTGTTAGAAACATTATTATAACTTTTACTGTAAAGTTTTTTGTTGGACATGTGTCCAAGGATGACTGTAATTTGCACAATATTTTATTATTTAATAAATAAAATAGGAGACAAACACCTAAGAGGACTGTTGAAAGAGTGGTTACTGATCCACTAGGTGGAATGGAATCTGGGGTAGAAGGCAATGGACAAGTGGCAGCATTATGATGCAACTAACTAGTTGTTGGTATGGGACAACTCCCTTGAAATGTGGTCATAGTGCCTTGAAAGATGGGACTGGAGCTTGAGGCTCATTTATTCCAAACTGACCACTAAATACCTAGGCAATCTATATAATAGCCATCAAATTATGAACTAAGGTTCATCACTTTTCCTGACGAGGAAATTTACCTTGGGGTTTTGCTGTGTTTGCACCCAAGAGATTTGATGAGGGGATATGCTAAGTTGTTGATCATGTTGTGAGTCTGCCAAACTCTATTGAGTTTAGGAGTTTGATGCTGAGTGCTGAAGGCATGTTTTTACAGGAGTTTTATGCTGAGTGCTGAAGGCATGTTTTTACAGGAGTTTGATGCTGAGTGTTGAAGGCATTTTTGAGTGCCTTGCTTCTACACAGATTCCATCTACTTAGTGGCTCAGTAAGCAGGCTCGGGGGTTCACAAGAAGCCAGAAGTTTGTTGGTTTTTCTGGAATAGGTTGGGAGGAACAGGCCTCCTTGGGTGTTTGTCGGCCCTATCTTCATTTACAGGTTTTACTTACTTTTCCTAATTTCATGCAGTTAAAATTTCTATCTGTTATCATTAATTTACTGTTTCCAAAGATTTGACTGAACACACATATTTATTTTTATTTCTAAGTTAAATAGGATTCTGATTTAGTATTGATTTTTATGATGAAATGAATAAAATGTTCTCTGCATTTTTCCCCATGCTAATGAAACGGCATTGTGCTCCAGTACAGAGAATAAATAAATTATGAGTAGATTAGATAGGAAGATTGCCAAATGAATGAGAAGATTTATTCTGTACATTTCGTCAGTTTCCTACTATTAATATTCAGTATCAATGTTCATAATCCCATGTTTTTCCTTCCTCCTTCTTATAAAAAAAATTTACAGGTTCTCTGTATTCTTTGCAGTAGAATGTTTCGAATTTACAGTTCTAAACATTTACTTTCCAAGTATACTGTACAATATTATTATTCTGCCGGGTTTAAAGTTTAAAACAAGGTTTTATGCTTTCATATTTTCTTCTTAAATTCATTTAATTTCTAAATTCTATTTCTGCACTTTATCTTCATTACAGTAAACATAATAAACTTACATAATAGAGTCTGTTTGTAGTTTCTCAAAAACTCATAGGACTCAACAGAAAACCCTAAACCCTAAACATTTCCATTTCGCAAACTTTAGTTTCATAGGGTTGGCATATCATTTTATTTAAACAGTTCTTAAACATAATGTCAAACCACATGTATATTGCCATAAAACAAAACATGTAACTGTATTCATTTCTACAGTTCAATCTAGTCAAATATCTCAGGATCATCTCAAAGTTCCTGTTATTACATTTACAGTAGAACAACTCTAAACAGCAGTAGCAAAAACATGTTTGGATTGTCGAGACCTTAACGATGAGCAAACTCAAAACCATATATTTTAAATAGAGACAAACCCTAACCCTTAGAAATTCTTGTAGAATAAAACTGCAGCATCATTTTAAAATCGACGAACTACACACAGGCCGGAACCGTAACATAGATTACAAATATCTATTATTGTTCATTGAAACACATGACTTTACTTTATCCAAAGTCTATGAATGAGAACACTTTCCCACGACTGTTACATTTTACAGTTCGTTATTCTACAAAGGAAACGATAGCAAAGAATTACCGAATCCTAGTTCACAACTATAACTTTTTATACATCAAAGCTTAAACGCAGAACCATTATAAAAATAAGTTTCACTTCTACATTTTACACATCCAAATCACAGGATACATTCCAAGTTTGAAACCCCAAAAGACAAATGAGACAAGTGTTACAAAACTAGTTTATTAGAGTCTTGTTTAAATAAAAACTCGATGGAGGAGAGGAGCTCTCATCAACAGAAGATACATTGTCTTTTTGACACAAAACTTAAAATCCTATTACTCTAACCAGGCAAGCCGAAAGGCATCCACCTTACTTACATCTAACACAACACAGTACTGGAAATCCCTTTCCAAAAACCACAAGATGGTTCAAACATCAACCATGGCCATTCTGCCAAGAGAACCTACGAAGGGTTATGCCACCGGGGCTTACTGGTTAAACGAGCCATCAATTGCCATCAAGCTTCAACTCTATAACTCCATGACGAAGGAAACACTTGCCACACAAACTACCACGGGGTTATAACATGATTCCAAAACAAATATTATACGTAAGACCAAAACTGTAAATATAGCAAACAATCTTCATAAAGCCGAGCTTACCTTGTAAGAGCAGGAAGATGAACTTCCTTACGCTTCTAGTTTTCTAAATCATCCAACCGACACAACAGGGGCAGCATACAGCTACGAAAATCTTAGGCTTTGAATATAATTCCAACAAAAACCCTATCCTGTTACACGACGAAAGCCACAGGGCTTCAACCCATATTCTCCATTCGAACCATGGAAACTTATACAACAGGCTTCCACCATTAATTTCTGAAGATTGAAGTTGTAGAGCTACCAAAGAAACAACGAAAGGTCGAACCCTACCATTCAGCGGCCTGTCGACCTCTCCCCCAAGGCCAGGGCTCCAAATGAATGCAGATGGTAAAACAAACAATGGTATAGTAAGTGCATTAGGGTTTTAGTTTTCGATAATCGAGACAGACCAGATTAACAGGTGAGATCGGGCCAGCCAAGCAATGCCACTACCAAGACATCAATACGATCAACCTACTCTTTAATAGCTCATTCAATGCCAAGCCCAGTTGTAGGCCACATCACCAAGGTGGACCATACAGCTCAATAGGCTTCCCACATTCCTTACCAAGTTCATCACGTGGAGCCAGTTACAGGTAATAGCCAACGGGACAATCCACTAACAAGTTACAGGGTTCATAAATGCTCAAATCCTACGTATCACCCTAGCCAGACCACGCCTGTGATGGCATTAACTCTTGTCAGCATCGTATTAAATGGCAATAGCACGATCCCTGTACCATATCCATGTTATATATGTATTACCAAACCTTGTTTGCAAATTCGCATAGTATCCATGTATTATATATTTCCAATGTTAAGTTTTATTTCGTATAGTGTGCATGTAATATAATTCCAATGATTAAATTCCATTTCACATAAGGTTGATGCGTTGTATTTCTAACATTACCCGATTAAAATCATAGGGTATTGTGACAAATTGATATATGTCACAATTACATAACAAATCAACATTTTGTCCACACATTCATATAGTAATTTAGGATTGCAAAAGCATAGAGTAATTTTGGATGCATGTGATAATAGGTCATATAGCTTTGAAGGCCAACTTTTATACATGCACCATAGCATTGTAATAATGCTAACATTATTATACAATAGCATTATCGAATTAAATAAGGTAGGATTCCAATCCTAAGAAACCCCACTAGATACTTGGTAACATTATTCACTAAGGTCACTTATTTTTCAACCTTGTCGTAACAATAGATATCATCATATGCTTGTCATTATAGAGATTTAAAGACCTTTCACTAAAGTCACATAATGTTCAACATTGTCGCATTATTCAGACTGTTAGAACTCTCATAATATTTATATAAATTGTAATTCTAATAATTTCTATCAATGATTACAACAGAAGTATAGTGTAAAATATCTCTAGCTACACTCTCACATGATAGGATAAAAAATAGTACAAGTTGATAAGAGAAAAAACTGAAAACTTCATACCATCGATACCTTCATGCATGGCAGTGCACGCATCTATTTTAAAAATAGAGAGCTAGTTGAAGCGTATAACATTTTCTTGAAGTACTTGAATTATTTTATTACCTTACTTGCAGATCTGCGAAAGAAAATGTCCAATGCTTTAGCTATCAAAGCTGAGTAAACCCAAGGGCACCCTATAGGAACCCCTTCAGAAATATTCAAACAAAGACGTCAGTATTATTACTAGAACCATGGCACATGAGAAGTTAAACATTGTTTTATCGCATTTTATTTATAATCTGTTGTCTTTCTATGTTTAGAAATAACAATGGTAATCATGTGAAGCTGCCATTAGTTAATTAGTTAAATATCTTTCATTCCGTAGTTAGCATTTTCCTTGTGATTTTGCTATGTCAATTTTTTTTTTTTTTGCGATTTTTGGGATGTTACACTTGGTATCAGAGCCCGAGTTCAAACTCTGGGCTTGATTTAGGCTCATGTCACAAACAGAAAAACAAATTAGAAAGTTTATGTGACTAATTTTTTAATTCAATTTTATTTTTTTGCACATAACAGATTGACCTTTAAATTTCAGGTATGGAAATACCGGAAGAATCAGTGGAGGGTAGATCTCCTCGTAATGAACGTATTAATAATAATAATTCTGAAGGAATTTATGTTGAATTAAATAACCAGTCTTCTGAAATTTTACGCACTGTACAGTATTTAAAATCTGAATTAAAAGCTGTTAAAGAAGAGAATGAACGGATCCTTAAGGTTCAGGAGGAGTTACAACAAAATTTAATTGAGAACTGTCATAATGATGAAATAGGCAAAAACTCATAAATGAAGTCTGATTCTGAAATAATGTCCCACAAACATAAGCATAAGAAAGCAAGAAATGATAAAAGGAACAGTTACTCATCCTCTAAATCTGATCCAAGTAATAATGACTTTAATTATGACAGCAGTAACAGTGAATGCTGCTCTAAAAAGAGAAAACATAAACATCATGAACATATTACTGGAAAATTTAAAAAGATTAAGCCACCCACCTTTAATGGCGAAAGTGAGAAGGGTGAGACAACAGAAGCTTGGCTATCTGGAATGAAGAAGTACTTTAATATTTACGACTACTCTTCTCAACTAAAAGCCAAGATGGCTATTTACAATCTGATCGGAAAGGTAGATATTTGGTGGCAGGATCTTAAAAGAATTAAGAGTATAAAAGAAAGAGAAGTAACTTGGAATATGTTTAAAAGTTTGTTTAAAAAGAAGTTTTTGTCGGAACAATATATTGAAGATAAGTCAAAGGAGTTTTATGATTTGAAGCTGGGAACAATGAACATAAAATAATAGTGTAGCAAGTTTCTTAACTTGCTGAGGTATGTACCTTACATGGTCGAGGAAAAGCCTAAAGTACAAAGGTTTCTCAGCTGTCTACCTTTCAATATAAATGACCGTATTGCGTATGATAACCTTTCCACTTTGGAAGAGGCCATGAGAAAGGCCAATTTTTGTTTTGATCAAAACAGAAAAAGAGAAGGAACAACTGGCTGGAAGAGCAGCAAGACTAATCAGTTTGATTATAAAAAGAAGAATTTTAATCATAATTCTGGAAGCTTTAAGAAAAGTTTTAATAACAGAAATTTTCCTAATCATAATAATTACAGGAATAATGCATCTCAGAACTTTACTGCTGCAAGAAACGTACCTAACAATACTAATCACAGCAATAACAATAATAACAATAACAGGTATGTTGAACAGAAAGGACCCTTGAAGTGCTATGACTGTGGCGGACCACATAATAGAGCAGATTGCCCACGCAACAAGAGGACAACCAACAATATTCAAACTATGCAAGCAAAACCTATAGTTGGAGATATCGCAAGAGAAATACCCAGGATAAATGCAACGTTGAAAAATTGTCAAGCTGACCATCAAATATCCATGGTCGAAATTGAAGGTATGATACAAAACGAGTCTCTTTCTATTCTGATAGATCCAAGTGAGAATCTAAGTTATATTTCACCTACTTTAGTAAACCGTTGCAAGTTAAAAGTAGAGAAATTTGATAATGCATGGTTAGTTCAGCTTGCAACAGGTACTAAAAGAAAAGTTACAGATTTTGTCAGGGGTTGTGAAGTATTTATAAGTTAGTTAAAAATGCAAATTTATCTGAATGTTTTACCCTTAGGATCATATGACTTGTTGATTGGTATGGACTGGCTTGAACAACATAGATTTTTACTAAATTGTTATGACAAATCTTTTACCTGTGTAAATAATGAAGGTAATATAGAAATAGTAAAAGGAATTCATAGGAAGATTTCAGTAAGACAGATTTCCACTCTACAAGTAAAGAGAGCTGCTAGAAAAGGCTATAAAATGTTTGTTTTTAATGTTATTAATGACGAGTGTTCATCTAAAGAAGAAAAGTTAAAACTAAAGGATATTCCCATCCTTAGGGAATTTTTTGAAATATTTCCGGAAGAAATTATAGGATTACCTCCGAAAAGGGAACTTGATTTCACCATTGAGTTAGTATCCGGTGCGGTACCAAACTCAAAGGCCCTCTACATGATGAATATTCTGGAGTTAAATGAGTTAAAATCTCAGTTGAAAGAATTAATAGATAAAAACTACATAAGGCCTAGTGTGTCTCCTTGGGGAGCACCAGTATTTTTTGTTAAAAAGAAGGACAGTACCATGCGATTGTGCATCAATTACCGTCAGCTTAATAAAATGACAATTAAGAACCGATATCCCTTACCCCGCATAGATGATCTATTTGATCAAGTACGCGGAGCAGAGATATTCACTAAAATCAATATAAGGTCGGGGTATCATCAGGTCAGAATAAAAGACGAGGACATATTCATAACTACATTCAAAACGCGTTATAGACACTACGAGTTCGTAGTTATGCCTTTTGGGATAACCAATGCACTGACAATGTTTATGTGTTTAATGAACAACATTTTGCATAAATATTTGGATAAGTTTGTAGTGGTATTCATTGATGATATTCAAGTTTACTCAAAAACTAAAGAAGAGCATGATGAGCATTTAAAAATAATTCTGCAAGTACTAAGAGAATATCAGCTTTATGCTAAGTTCAGTAAATGTGACTTTTATAAAGATAAAATACAATATTTAGGTCATATAATTTCTAAAGATGGAATTTTTGTTGACCCTGATAAGACAAAAACAATTAATGAATGGCCTGTCCCCAAAGACGTAACTGATGTACGGTCATTCATGGGGATAACAGGTTATTACAGAAAGTTTATTGAAAGGTTCTCTGGAATTGCTAACCCCATCACTTATTTGCAGAAGAAAAGGAAGAAATTCGTATGGGACCAAAAATGTCAAGAAAGCTTTAATAAGTTAAAGGAATTATTAACTATTGCACCCATATTAAAAATTGCAGATCCCAATAAGGATTTCGTCGTATGCATGGATGCATGCAACGATGGACTTGGAGGGGTCTTAAGTCAGGAAGGTAATGCTATTGCTTTTGAGTCAAGGAAGTTAAAAATCCATGAAAAGAATTATGCAACTTATGATCTTGAGTTGGCAGCCATGATATTGCACTAAAAATGTGGCACCATCAATTGATTGGAAGAAAATTTATTTTAATGACAGATAATAAAGGCTTAAAATATTTATTGGATCAAACGAATCTTAACGCAAGGAAAACAAGATGGCTAGTTTTCTTTAGCGAGTATGATTTCGAGATTCAACACATCAAAGGGAAGGAAAACAAGGTTGCTGATGCCTTGAGCAGAAATTCCAAATTAAACTTTGTGGAAGCAATCAACATGTTTAAGACAAATCTGGAAAATCAGATCGAAGAAGGAATTAAGCAAGACGAAAATTACCAAAAATTACATGCTAAAGTGGCTGGAAATTCATCTGAAAATTTAGTAACAGATTACAGTATTAATGAAAAATGCTTCTTAACTTATAAAAACAGAATGTATTTGCTTAATATGTCGAAAGTTAAGTTGCTGATTTTGGATGAAGTTCATAAGAGTCTTTATTCAAGACATCCTGGTTATCAGAAAATAATAACTATTTTAAGAAAAGATTATTTTTGGCCCAACATGAAGAATGAAGTGGCTGAATACATAGCTAGATGTTTTGAATGTCATACTATTAAAGCTGAACATCAACATCCAGCTGGACTATTGCAGCCCTTACCAATTCCAGAATGGAAATGAGAAATTATAAGTATTGATTTTATCACTCGTTTGCCTAGAAATTAGAAGCAGAATGACTCAATCATGGTTGTTGTTGATAAACTTAGTAAAGCTGCTCATTTTATTCCTACTAAAACTACTTTCAAGGCTTCTAACATTGCAGATATTTTCATGAAACAAATTTTTCGCTTGCACAAAATTCCAAAGGCAATTATTTCAAATCGGGACTCTAAGTTCACTGAAAATTTTTGGACAACACTGTTTAAAGGATTAAATACTAAACTAAATTTCAACACTTCTTTTCACCCACAAATTGATGGTCAAACAGAAAGGGTAAATCGGATTTTAGAAAACATGTTAAAATTATATGTTAAAGATCAGCCATCTAAGTGGGAAGATTTCTTACATTTAGCAAAATTTGCCTACAATAATAATTATCAAGCATCTGCTAAGTGAAGTCCATTTGAGATTCTGTATGAAAAAAAATGTTGTACTCCTATTTTTTGGGATAATCCTGTAGACAGATTAATGTTAGGACCATATTTATTGAAAGAGATGGAGCTAACCATGAAATAGGTTCAAGGTAACTTAAAGGTTTCCCAATATCGGTAGAAAAGCTATGCAGATTTGAAATGCACTGAAAGAGAATTTCAGGTAGGAGACCATGTTTTTATAAAGGTAAAGCCCAAGAAAAGTTCTTTGAGGCTTGGAAGTTATGCTAAACTAGCACCAAGGTATTGTGGACCATTTGAAATCCTATCAAGGATTGGAGCTATTGCATATCAATTGGCATTGCCATATAATTTAAAAATCCACAATGTTTTTCACATTTTTTTTTAAAGAAGTATGTACACGATGCTACTCATGTGTTGAATTGGAATGACATACAGGTGGGACCCGAAGGATATTTTCAGGTGGAACCGGACTATATTCTTAACCGGAGGAAAATTATGCTTCGGAATCGCACCATAGGGCATGTAAAGGTGCAATGGAAGCACCTTAGCCCTGATGAAGCTACTTGGGAACTCGAAAGTAATATGTGGGCAGCATATCCAGTTCTGTTCTATGAGGAACTTGATGTTGAATAAGCAACATCGAGAACGATGTTGAACTTAAGTGGGGGTGTTTGTAACATACCCTTTTTGCTGGAAAACATTTTGTGTTAGAAACATTATGATAACTTTTATTGTAAAGTTTTATGTGGGACAGGTGTCCAAGGATGATTGTAATTTGCACAATATTTTATTATTTAATAAATAAAATAGGAGACAAACACCTAAGAGGACTATTGAAAGAGTGGTTACTGATCCACTAGGTGGAATGGAATCTGTGGTAAAAGCAAATGCACAAGTGGTAGCATCATGATGCAACTAACTAGCTATTGGTATGGGACAACTCCCTTGAAATGTGGTCATAGTACCCTAAAAGATGGGACTAGAGCTTGAGGCTCATTTATTTCAAACTAACCACTAAAGACCTAGGCAGTCTATATAATAGCCATCAAATTATGAATTAAGGTTCATCACTTTTCCTTACGAGGAAATTTACCTTGGGGTTTTGCTGTGTTTGCACCCAAGAGATTTGATGAGGGGATATGCTAAGTTGTTGATCATGTTGTGAGTCTGCCAAACTCTATTGAGTTCAGCAGTTTGATGCTGAGTGCTGAAAGCATGTTTTTACAGGAGTTTGATGCTAAGTGCTGAAGGCATTTTTGAGTGCCTTGCTTCTACACAGATTCCATCTACTTAGTGGCTCAGTAAGCAGGCTCGGGGGTTCACAAGAAGCCCGCAGTTTGCTGCTTTTTCTGGAATAGGTTGGGAGGAATAGGTCTCCTTGGGTGTTTGTTGGCCCTATCTTCATTTACAGGTTTTACTTATTTTTTCTAATTTCATGCAGTTAAAATTTCTATCTGTTATCGTTAATTTACTGTTTCCAAAGATTTGACTAAACACACACATTTATTTTTATTTCTAAGTTAAATAGGATTCTGATTTAGTATTGATTTTTATGACGAAATGAATAAAATGTTCTTGGCATTTTTTCCCATGCTAATGAATCGGCATTGTACTCCAATACAGAGAATAAATAAATTATGAGTAGATTTGATAGGCAAATTGCTAGATGAATGAGAAGATTTATTCTGTACATTTTGTCAGTTTCCTAATATTAATATTCAGTATCAATGTTCATAATCCCATGTTTTTCCTTCCTCCTTATAAAAGTTTTTTACAGGTTCTATGTATTCTTTGCAGTAGAATATTTCGAATTTCCAGTTCTAAACATTTACTTTCCAAGTATACTGTACATTCTTATTCTACCAGGTTTAAAGTTTAAAATCGGGTTTTATGCTTTCATATTTTCTTCTTAAATTCATTTAATTTCTAAATTCTATTTTTGCACTTTATCTTCATATAGTAAATAGAATAAACTTGCATAATAGTCTCTGTTTGTAGTTTCTCAAAAACTCAATCGACTCAACAGAAAATCCTAAACCCTAAACATTTCCATTTCCCAAACTGTAGTTTGACAGAGCTAGCATATCATTTTATTTAAAGAGTTCTTAAACATAATCTCAAACCACATGTTTATTGCCATAAGACAAAACATGTAACTGTATTCATTTCTATAGGTCGAGCTAGTCAAATATCTCAGTATCATCTCAAATTTCCTGTTATTACATTTACAGTAGAACAACTCTGAACAACAGTAGCAAAAACAAGTTTGGATTGATGAGACCTTAACGATGAGCAAACTCAAAACCATATATTTTAAATAGAGACAAACCCTAACCCTTAGAAATTCTTGTAGAATAAAAACACAACATCATTTTAAAATCGACGAACTACACACAGGCCGGAACCGTAACATAGATTACAAATATCTACCATTGTTCGTTGAAACACATTATTTTTACTTTATCCAAAGTCTATGAATGAGAACACTTTCCCACGACTGTTACATTTTACATTTCATTATTCTACAAAGGAAACAATAGCAAAGAATTACTAAATCCTAGTTCACAACTATAACTTTTTATACATCAAAGCTTAAACGCAAAACCATTTTAAAAACAAGTTTCACTTCTACATTTTGCACATCCAAATCATAGGATACATTTCAAGTTCAAAACCCCAAAAGATGAACGAGACAAGTGTTACAAAACTGGTTTATTATAGTCTTGTTTAAATAAAAACTCGATGAAGGAGAAGAGCTCTCATCAAAAGAAGATACATTGTCTTTTTGACACAAAACTTAAAATCCTGTTACTCTAACCAGGAAAGCCTAAAGGCATCCACCTTACTTACATCTAACACAACACAGTGCTGGAAATCCCTTTCAAAAACAAACAAGATGGTTCAAACATCAACGACGACCATTTTTCCAGGAGAACCTACAAAGGGTTATGCCACCGAGGCTTACTGGTTAAACGAGCCATCAACTGCCATCAAGCTTCAACTCTATAACTCCACGACGAAGGAAACACTTGCCACACAAACTACCACGGGGTTATAACATGATTCCAAAACAAATATTATACGCAAGACCAAAACTGTAAATATAGAAAATAGTCTTCATAAAGCCGAGCTTACCTTGTAAGAGAAGGAAGATGAACTTCCTTACGCTTCCAGTTTTCTAAATCATCCAACCGACACAACAGGGGTAGCATACAGCTATGAAAATCTCAGGCTTTGAATATAATTCCAACGAAAACTCTATCTTGTTACACGACGAAATCCACAGGGATTCAACCCATATTCTCCATTCAAACCATGGAAACTTATACAACAGGCTTCCACCATTAATTCCTGAAGATTGAAGTTGTAGAGATACCAAAGAAACAACCAAAGGTCGAACCCTACCATTCAGTGGCCTGTCGGCCTCTCCCCCAAAGCCAGGGCTCCAAATGAATGCGGATGGTAAAACAAACAACGGTATAGTAAGTGCATTAGGGTTTTAGTTTTCGATAATCGAGACAGACCAAATCAACGGGTGAGATCAGGCCAACCAAGCAACGCCACTACTAAGACAACAATATGATCAACCTACTCTTTAATAGCTCATTCAATGCCAAGCCCAGTTGGAGGCCACATCACCAAGGTGGAGCATACAGCTCGACAGGCTTCCCACATTCCTTACGAAGTTCATCACGTGGAACCGGTTACAGGTAATATCCAATGGGACAATCCACTAACAAGTTACAGGGTTCATAAATGCTCAAATCCTATGTATCACCCTTGCCAGACCATGCCTGTGATGGCATTAACTCTTGTCAACACCGTATTAAATGGAAATAGCACGATCCTTGTACCATATCCATGTTATATATGTATTACCAAACTTTGTTTGCAAATTCGCATAGTATCCATGTATTATATATTTCCAATGTTAAGTTTTATTTCGTATAGTGTGCATGTAATATAATTCCAACGATTAAATTCCATTTCGCATAAGGTTGATGCATTGTATTTCTAACATTACCCCATTAAAATCATAGGGTATTGTGACAAATTGATATATGTCACATTTACATAACAAATCAACATTTTGTCCACACATTCATATAGTAATTTAGGATTGCAAAAACATATAGGAATTTTGGATGCATGTGATAATAAGTCATATAGATTTGAAGGCCAACTTTTATACATGCACCATAGCATTGTAATAATGCCAATATTATTATACAATAGCATTATCGAATTAAATAAGGTAGGATTCCAATCCTAAGAAACCCCACTAGATACTTGGTAACATTATTCACTAAGGTCACTTATTGTTCAACCTTGTTGTAACAATAGATATCATCATATGCTTGTCGTTATAGAGATTTAAAGACCTTTCACTAAAGTCACATAATGTTCAACCTTGTCGCATTATTCAGACTGTTAGAACTCTCATAATATTTATATAAATTGTAATTCTAATAATTTCTATCAATGATTACAACAGAAGTATAGTGTAAAATATCTTTAGCTACACTCTCACATGATAGGATAAAAAATAGTACAAGTTGATAAAAGAAAAACATAAAACTTCATACCATCAATACCTTCATGCATGGCAGTACACACATCTATCTTAAAAATAGAGACAGCTAGCTGAAGCGTATAACATTTTCTTGAAGTACTTGAATTATTTTATTACCTTACCTATAGATCTGCGAAAAAGAAGGTCCAATGCTTTAGCTATCAAAGCTAAGTAAACCCAAGGGCACCCTATAGGAACCCCTTCAGAAATATGCAAACAAAGACGTCATTATTATTACTAGAACCATGACACATGAGAAGTTAAAAATTGTTTTATCGCATTTTAATTATAATTTGCTGTCTTTCTATGTTCAGAAATAACAATGCTAATCATGTGAAGCTGCCATTAGTTAATTTGTTAAATATCTTTCATTTCATAGTTAGCATTTTCCTTGTGATTTTGCTATGTCAAAATTTTTAATTTTTTAGCGATTTTTGGGATGTTACACTCCTGTAGGTGTGTTTGGGCAAGGGCGGGATGACTACGATTTCCATACACTTGCTTGGCACATTTTTCAAAATCTTAGCATATCGTGCAGAAATTGCACTACACATCACTTAGCAAAACCCTAGTTTAGAAAACCATCAAAATAGAGAATGCTTGTTCCATGAAGTCACCAAACAAGGGTGTCTCTAGCGGTAATCGGATGTCACAAATCCAACAAAACTGATGTTTCGTCCTTTTGAGCCTCGTTTTTCAAGTGATGGAGAGTTTCATTTTGTTTCCCAGAGCCATTCAAGGACACCAGGGAAATTTGAACCGGGGGCATAAAAACCAAACCGAGCAACAAAATTGAGTTATGTTACCTCTTGTAGGTTTGTTTTGGAAATAGTGATAGGACCACAATGCCCATGCTCTCACTCGACACATTTAGAACATCTTATCCTATCATGTAGAAATTGCACTATGCATCTCTGATCAAAACCCTAGTGTAGAAAACCATCAAAATAAATGATGTTTTCTCCATGAAGTCACTGGACATGGGTGTCCCTAGAGGTACTCGGATGCCAAGAATCCATCGAAACTGATTATTTGTCCATCCGAGCCTCGGTTTCTGATTTATTTCAAATTTCAACTCGCTTCCCAAGGCCATTCAGGGATACCAAGAAAAAATTCAACCGAGGGCATAAAAACCATTCCAAGCAATGGAATTGAGTTCTGTTACCTCCTGCAGGTACTTGGATAGCACGATTCCAACGAAGCTTTGTAAGCTTTGTGATTGTTATACCAATGATATGATTAATATGTTAAAAACAATATCTATGATAATATTCTTTTAGTCATGTTTATGAGGGGATATTATCAAGCATGTTATACTAAATTTACTTTTAGATTACAATGTAAACAATTCATGAACTTGATCAGAGATGAAAACCATGGTTAATATGCTCTTAAAGATATAGATTGAATAACATGTTATATATATTGATTTAATGCTATAACAAATTTATGCAAAAAAATGGTTCGAAGCAAATAGTATATGTGATATCATGTTTTTCTTCACTTTATATAAGCAAATAGTATATGTGATATCATATTTTTCTTCACTTTATATATAATCACTGGGATGCTTATTTTTCTTTATCTCTATGTCTTGTTCTATTGTGATATGAAATTTATGGTGTACATGTGTGTGTATGCGTGAGTGTGTGCATGTTTGTGGATACACTTGATATGTGTGGTTATTATCTATTGGTGAGTTGATGTTTATATTCATGGTTGGAAAAATCGTGAAAATGCATAAATTATCACACTTGCAATATAACACAAAATATGCATTATGTAATGAAATTAATACTAGTGCTTTAAATTGATTGCTTCTTCTTGTTTTCAAAAAAATGGTGAAGATAACTGTGTAGATGATGATCCATATTATGTCATCACCAATGTACCAGAGAAAGATATTACTTATAACGATGTAGATGGATCAGATGAAAATGATGATGGATATGATGTTGGGATAGATGAGAATGACGACGATGATGATGATGATGATGATGATGGTAGCCATTGATGCTACTATTGATATTGTGGATGTTTATTGCTTTATCCATGCTCCTAGACACATATTGCTTTTGTGTTGATCCAAGTTCATATTACATTTTGGGTCATTTTGATTTGTATGGTGGATTCATGTTGACATATTAACTTTGATTACCCTTTATCATTTTGACATTTCTAGATAAGGATATCAAAAAACATATTTCTTGTGATATTAGTATTTTCATTATATATATCGTTCACTTGTTTTTTTAACCTTAATATGATGATCTGTATGATAGGTTATTGATGTGATGTTTTATAATTTCACTTATTTTGATGAAATATAATGGTGATGTTATTATATTATAAGTTTATATATATTAATGGAAGTTGTTGATGATTTTTTTATGGAAAATTAATATATATGATGATGTTACTACTTTGGATAACTATTGTATGTTTGTGTTAAATTTCTTCATAAATGCTATGCAATTAATTTCAATAATGGTATCTACAATTAATTTGAATGTTTCATCATGTTATTTCATAACTATGAAACAAATTATATATGAGAACTATTGACATTAATGAAATAATTATAATAATTTGATATAATAAATATATTAGCACACAATTGGATATAGTTGTAGGTGTTAAATAGCAAGCCTAATGTGGTGCTAATAAGGAAGCAAAATAGGAATCAAAACTAGGAGCTAAAATGGAAGCACACTATGCCATAGATCTAGAAGCAACATTGGATGCAATACCTAGCGCTAAGTTGGAAGTTATTTCTAATGCTATTTTGGATGCTAAAGTAGAATCCAAACCAAAAGCTAAACTAGTGGCCAACAAAGAAGCAAAATTAGATGCTTAATGGGAAGCTAAATGCAGTGTTCATGAGGAAGCAAAACAAGAAGAAATTCAAGGAGCTAAACGGGAAGCAAAATGTGGCGCTAGTGTGGGAGTAAAAATGGATGCTAAATTGGTAGCAAAACATGTTGCTAATGTTGACATAAATAGAGATGCAAAACTAGTCGTTAAAAATGATGCAACACTTGACACAAATGAGGAAGCCAAACACAATGTTGATATGGTAGAAAAATAAGATGTTACATTGGATGTAAAAATTGGCACCATTTTGGTAGCAAAACACAATGCAAAAAAGGAAGCAAAAATTGGTGCAAAATTAGAAACGAAAATTGATGCATATTGGAAGTAAAACGTGGTGCAAAATGGGATTCTAAAGTGGTAGCACATATGGATGGAATATTGGATGCTAATTTGGATGTAAATATGGCGCGAATGTAGATGCAAACATAAATGCTAACATGATTCTTTTAAGGATGCAAATAGGGCGCTAATGGGGATGCCATTTAGGAAGTAAAGGAGGACAATCTCTAGGAAGCAAAATAGGATGTTATTTAGGAAGAAAACCTTGACGTCATTAAGGAAGCAAATTTGGACGCTATTCTGGAAGATAAAAAATGGGCGCTCTTTTAGACATGAGAAAGGATGCTATTTAGGAAGCAAAAAATGATGCTATTTTAGACTCTTTAATTTTTGTCCATGACGCATCCCATTTAGCGTCTACTTTGACCACTCAATGATAACAAAATTTACACTAAAAAGGGATGCTAAATGGGATGCTAATTCCAGGATTTGTTGTAGTGAGTAGCCTTTAGAAAGACCATTCCTTCTACTAATCCCGCCATTGAGTTGAGAACAAAGTGTTGAATGCGAGCTAAATCTCCGATGAACAAAGACGAAAAGGTAGGGGTTTCCAAATGTGCACAATTCTTCTACATTAGACTGCCATTTGATATCATATATTCCTCACTGATGATGAAGGAAATACTTTTGAATTGCTCCTTGAGCCATGGTGAAAAACCCTCCACAAAGTCCCTTTCCTCACCACACGCAGGAATACACAAAACAATTGGGGCTCTTGACATAATGTCTAGTCGTAATCCCCCAAGGTAATAGACTTCTCGTACAAGACTCACAATAAATGTGTGATCAGAGCCACTAGCAGCAAAGTGACATGCAAGGACCAAACCATGTGAACAGCCACACATCCCACCTTGAGGCGAGACTAAGGACAACTTCGTGCTCTTGATGTCCCAACTAACAATAACAATTCTAATATGACCCATGAGGCCTAAAGGCTTAGCGAATGCATTTAATTGTTTGGCTGCTATCTCCATGTTTCACTTTTCCAAGAGAAAGGTTGACACCTTGGTTTGCTAGCACATCGACTTGCTTGTTGTTTTCTCTTAAAACATGAAGGAAAGACATCTCACAAGGATTTTTTTAATTGAATGATTCTTCTATATATTCTTTTGCATCGGGGAGCACCTTTTGCATATCCACTTCTCATCTTTTGGGTTACATGTTTGGAATCTCCAAAAACCTTTAAGTTGACAATGTTATGATTTGAGATGATTTCCATGCCAAGAAGGAGAACTAACCATTTTGCTTCATTTTTGGATTTCTTCCCCAAACCTCGCGCAAAAGAGATGATTATTTTCCCTCCGGGATAAAAAATAATCCCATCGGCACCTTCCTCCCCTAGAGTGGGTATCAACACCTTACACTAGCCCATAAGTATGAAATTAGTACATATGATATGATATGGTTTTGATTTATTTTTGTATTTTTATTCAAATATGAAATTCATATCTAGAACAACATACCTTATGATAAATGCTTTTTATTTGTTTTTTTTTTCATAGGTAACAAAATCTGTTATATAGAATATTATATATTTTGTTAAATCTAAAAGTATTAGATATTATTCCAAGTGTAATTTTTACAACTATAAAATCTCAAATTCAATACAATACAATATTCAATTTTTTTTTAATTAAAAAATAAGTAGAATTTCAAATTTAATAATTTTATACAAAACTTCAAGGTAAATAGTGAAATATCTCAAGCAAGTTAAATTTTTTTATGAAAATGTGATACCAATCAAGATAAAAGTATTTATAAACAAAGTAAAAGTGTTTATGAAAATGTGATTTAAAGGCACGTAACAAGTTAATAAAACTTTGTATAAATGCCAAACTCAAGTTCAACATTAAAAAACAAAATTAAGTATAATTAAAATTATATAAATAATATGTATTTTTAAATAAAATTTAATAAATTAAATAACTTCGTGATTCATTGATTTATTATGTTACAGTATGTTGTAGTATGAATTTCCAAACATTTTGAAATGCATCACTAGTAAAGTTATTCAACAAATTTATATATGATATGAACAACTCGAAAGACACATTTATAAAATATATGAAAAAATTATATAAAATAAATGATCATAATTCTAGTAATCCAAACAAATGTTTTATTTTTTTTTGTAAGCACATAAGGAAAATATATTAAAGTACAAATATAGTTACATTCACATGAGAGTTCGTAGATTCATGAGCTTTCAGAAGCTTCTCATGGAGAAGGAAAAGAAAGTGGGAGCATCCATAGTCCTGCCCATAAGTGGGCTGAGCAGTATTGACATAATTACAACCAACCATTAAAAACATAGACTGAACTAGAATAGAAGGAAAATATAAAGGACAATTGAGCTAAAACAGGGAAAGATAGATAACACTAACCGCAAAAAAGTAGGAGCTAGGCTCACACAGAGCATTTCTATGTGTTAGCTTCTGCATTCTGAGAACCAAGATTGTCTTCATTTATTGGATAGCTTCCAAAGAAGTCTGCTTCCCAATTCTGGGTTGGGAGTTTGATGGGAAGTGGCTCAGTTTTGCACTGTACGGCTGCATCATCCTTCGCCTTCTTGAACTGTTTGTAGTGTAAGGTGTTTATCATCGAGGGCGTCAGGTAGGAAGTCCCAGGGGGAGAGGCCCCCTGAACCACCACCGCATCAAGAGAACTCGGGCCTGAGGAGGGGCCTAGAACTAGAGCAGTGCCTTTTGCAGAAAATACATCAAGGGAATCGGGCAGGGAGCTGTCTGTAGCATGGATGTCAATGGCTGTAGCAGCACCCTCAACATGGACATTAGGATTTCCATCCAAACCTTCAGAATGAGCAGCAGGACCAGAATAACAGAGAAGAGTAGAGTGTCAAAACATAGAGTATCTTCGACCTGTCAAATTGGCTTCCAGGGCTGTAAGATCCCCATTTTTGAACTAACTAATGTTATATTGTTATATTGGGCCACGACCCCGACACATGTGATTTATTCTGATGATTGGGCATAAGCCCTGATACTTATGATTGATTCTATAGTAGAATGACATGTTGGACATGGATCCTTACTAGATTACTTTATTGTTGATATGCTGGGCAAGAAAGCCCCAATGTGTTTTCTGATTACGTTTCAATGCGAGCACAAAGCCCTAATATACTGTAATGACCCTTTGTTTTCTTACATACTGTGCAGTGATGTGAATGACATAATTGACTTATATAGTGTGTTGAGCATGGACTCAGAAACATGCCAATTACCTATGTACTGGGCCAAAGCCCCGAGGTACCTAGAGGAAATCTAATGTACTGGGAGTAAGCCCTGATGTACATTGAGTGTTGGGTAGAAACCCTTGAGCACTCCAAGCTTGATAAAACAATTACCGGATCTGAGGCAACAAAAAGATCCTAGATGTGCCTCACAACCACATTCTAGCACTAGTGCAGAGTGGAGACTCTGAAATTACACTAGAGTAATGCCCATGTGACAGTGTTGAGTTAAATGGCTTTGAAGAGCACTCAGGGTTACAAAGTTTCCAAGTGTTGAGTTGAGAAGACTCTGAAGAGCACCTTCATCATAATTATTTAATTGACTAAATGATTCATCTTTCTATCTATCAAGTACTGCGGGAATTACTGGGTTGAACGAGGGAATCCGACATGCAAAGATGGAGACAAGAGGTACCTAGCCAAGCCTGCCGAGACCGTCCTAAGTGTTGGAGTTGCCCCTAATAAACTAAAAGTTACATATTTTTAAATAAAAGATAATTACCTAAAGTCTCCTATGTATATTTTAAATAAAAGCATCAGGCTAATTGTTTAATAAAGAGCTGTATTATTAATGTTGCAATACTTGGTTATGAAATGTATTGATGTTTTATGCATTAGTAATATCATTAATAAGATATAAAAGATAGTGTAAATTATAATTAATTAATATATTTATTGTCACCATAAATGGTTATTATAAATATTATGTAATTATTGTGGAAGACTGGAAATCACCTTTCACTTAGTTGAAGTGAAAAAGTCCTAGTTCAAAAGAGGGCCAAGTAATTATTAAAATAATATCTTCTAAAAACTTTAATTATGGAATATCAAGAAACAAATTATTACAACTGCCATATTTCAAGATCTCCTACTTAAGGGAGCAGAACCCAAGTTTGGGGGACGATTCTTTTTCATTATCATTAACCACTATGGTAATCAAAAGAAGTTTTTGCTGCTCCAAGAAACTGAAGTAGACAGCCCCAAACTAACCAAGAACTAACCAAGATGTGGCATAGGAAACTCTACCTCATTTTGCATGTTGGAATACAGCTCGGGGGGATCCTTACAGAATCAAAAGTGACTATCGGATCATGGTTGTGAGGAACTCGGTTATCCCAAAGTCATCTCGTCAATGGCAATCTAGCCACCATTTTTTGTGTTAGCAAATTTCTGAAGTGTGCAGATAGGAGCAGGCAGGAGATCAAGTACTAGGCTCTCAGGCTACAGGTATGAACCATTTAAATCTTCTCATATTTCTGTTATAATTAAGTAGGTCGTTATTCTGCCCATTTTATTATATGCAAGTTCTGCCCCAGAACTAAGAAAAGAACCTAGCAGGCCTAGCTAAAGCTAGACTTTGCTAGAGGGATTGGGTTGTTATTGAAGTAATTATTTTTAGGTATTGTGTTTTCTTTTATTTAAATGGATGCACTATCACTGTTTTGATTTCTTCACCATTCGATTTCTAAGCTACAAGAATTATCACTTATAGGTTAAACATTGGTGTTCTTCATTGTTAGTATTCACATTACAAATCCAAAACGACAACTACATGATCAAGACTTCCTGAGGCTCGTTCTATTATTAGATCCACCTACAAGTACATACACCAATAGGAAATAGAAATCACGACTCTAAGTATCCACAAACTACACGAAGTAAAACCACAGATCCATTTTCTAACATTCAGTCTTTGCTATCACCAAGATTTTTGGTCATTGGTTAGATAAACCAAAGAAAAACGTTAGCAACAGGAAAACGCAGACTTCAACTCACACGCACAAATTTAACCATAGATTTCCATAACATAGGTCATTCTTCAGACCCTTAAACATTAGAACCCAATAAATAGGATTACCCAATCTTAGTTCAACATACACAGAGATAGCAGTCAACGCAAATAGAGAGAAACCATATCACAAAACATACCATAGCAACCATATTCAAGAAGCAAAACTAAGTCTATTTTCAACGGAGGATTTTTATCACAGATTCAAAACCCTCTTTCATGAGGAGATGTCAGACGCATCAACAATCTACGAACATCCTAAAGAAAAACGTAGGGATAAAACCTGACTTTAAATAATCATAGATTATACATTATCATTCTGAAATACAACCATTACATACTCTGTCCAGAAAAGCTAGCCACAATTCTTTTCAAAACAACATATCAATTTGTTGACCAAACCCTCTAGTATCGAATCCATTCTTAGATACATCTCACAACGGTCTAGCCAGTAGCGACCCAAGGGACAAACAACCCCCAACAGGAACCCAAGTGGGAACCCAGTCCCCATAAAACTTCCAAAAGAAACCATGAGCGAAATCTGTACCGAACCGAGAGGAAAGACTCAAGAGAGTAGTGGCTGGACTTACCACCATTCCAAATTGATTTCCGAAAGTCCTGACCTCATAGGGAGAAGGGCTAAATGCCACCTGCAACCTCATAGCGAAACCCAAGGAGGACATTACTTTTAGAGCTAGGTACAAAGGGGAAAATGCAACCAGACAACTCATATAAACAAAAGTAACAAACCAGAGTCCTTACCTGTATGGTGACAGTTGCCATCACCCTTCTTTTTCCTATAGAGTTCATTCACATCGACCCAGGATCGAGACTAGGACTAAACCCTCCACTCTTCATGCTACAATGGGAAATGAACCAAGGTCTAGGACAATCGTGGGTTTTAGACCCAAACCAAAAACCCTCGATACAGTTGTAAAGCAATCCCATGTCTAAATAAAGGGCATTAAATTCTACCACCAACCTTATCACTTTATATTTTAAAACCCTCTTTGCCATAGTTTAAAACCTTTCATTTTTACAACCAAGGATCATGTAATCATCTAGTATTACCATACTATCGAGCCCTTCTTATTGAATAGGATAGAACATATAGTCACATTGTATCTGAGGTACAAACTTGTTGAAAAGGTAGATATGGTTTGAACGAGGAAACTTTCAACCAAGTAAGTATTTCCCGAAACGGAAATGCCGACGACCGGGCAAGTTCAGTACTCGGCCAAACTGCTCGTCAGTTACACCTACAATTACACATTGTACAAATGCATTAGGGACAAGCTCTAAGTAACCCAACAACTCTACTTGCAACCTACCTCTCTGTAGCTCTACTAGGACAGTCTCTCCCTAAAGAAATCAAGCATCCCACCTTAGGCCTCATCAGACCCCATCAAAAGTCCATCATACCTGAGATGCCAGTTACATAATTCATAATTGCATTTGATAAAATTTTCGAATTGAAAGAGAGAGACACAAACGGTAAAGCAGGTTTTAAATACTGTCTTCAGATTTCACATTAATTGTTTTTACACTCCTTTCGCAAACTGCAGTAACATATGTTTATTCTTTGATAAAGCTTGACAGTCGCATTTAAATAACATTAATATTTATAGTGTTGAATATTTTGTTTATCATCCATTCTTACATCATGAAAGACAGCCATAGAATTTTTTTTTTTTGTTTTACAATTTTTGGGACATTACAAGTGGTATCAGAGCCAGTTACAAACACTAAGTGACCTATTGGGCTCACTACCAAACACCACTGCAGACACAGGAAATTGTGTTTAAAATATTATGTTATGTTTATGAAAATAATTAACTAACAAACTGTTTTTCCATGAATGGATACTTATATTTAACAATAGGTATAGACCATATCAACATAATGGAAGCAGAACGAGGCAGGAGCATATAGGGAAATCTAAATTCCCCACCATGAGAGCAAGAACTCGTGGTGGAGCTCAACTCAAACCTGCTGAAATCCATGCAAGATCTACAAGCTGAATTTCAGAGTTTCAGAGACGAAAATATGCAAGAAAGAAGGGAACAACGAGCTATAAATGAAGCCTTACTCCAAATCCTAATAGGGGAAAAACCCCCTGAACATCCTACTCTCTCTGTCAACTCTCTTAACACCAAGAAAGCAGTCAGTTACAAAATAGAAGAGCAAACCGAACATAAATCAGAACCATTGGAAGAGGGCTGTAAGAGCTCTTCCAATGACAACGGTTCTCCACCCCCTTGCAAGAAAAGGAGGAAGAGTGATGACATCTTACAAGGGGAGTTCAGAAAAATAAGATCCCTAACTTATGATAGGGAAGTTAACTCAGGAGAAAAGGCTGAAGAATGGTTGTTAGGGATGAACAAATACTTTAAGGTTCATAATTACTCTAGTGAGATGCAAGCCCGACTAGCCATATACAACTTAAATGGAAAAACTGCCAGATGGTGGCGAGACTTAAAACACACTAAGGGACAAGAGTTGCGAGACATAAGCTGGGACATTTTCAGCAGAATATTTCAGGACAAATATATGTCTGAAAGATTCTTCGACAAGAAGATAAAAGAATTTCATGAGCTGAAAATGGGTTCCCTGACTATGGAAGCTTTCATAAATCGGTTCTTAGACTTGCTGCACTATGTGACTTATATTAAAGACGAGAGAGTGAAAATCCAATAGTTCTTGGGTGGGCTGCCACCAAAATTTAGAGAGAAGATAGAATTAGATATGCCCAAAACCCTTGACATAACCCTACATAAAGCCAGGCTGTGCTATGAGCACGGGCAGCTAAGGAACGACAACATAAACAGAAATAGAGACAGATTCAGGACTTTCTCAGACAACCGCAGACCGGGTTTTAGACCCCCACCTTTTCAAAAACCTAACAATAGTTTCCCACCCAACAAAGGTTTCAGCTGACCCCAAACTCGACCTAATGCACCCCCACCACCAGCCAACATGCCAACCTTCAACAAAGGGGCAAAGACAGTCCCACCAACTGTTTCTTGTTGGAAATGCCAGGGACCACATTACTACAGAGACTGCCCCAACAAAACAGATGGGACTTTACACAACATCCAAGCAGAACCTACAGTGGGAGACATGGCAAAGACACCTATGATTTATTCCACCCTAGATGATCGGCAGGAAGATCATCAAGCCACCGTGGTAGAAATTGAGGGTAAGATATCTAACAATCTCATTTCAGTTTTAATAGACCCCGGTGCTTGCCGGAGCTACATCTCTCCTAGGATAGTAGAGTCTTACAAATTAAACCGAGAGAGTCACAAAGAACCATGGTTGGTACAATTGGCCATAGGTACCAAACGGAAGGTCTCCGAACTAGTTAAGAGTTGTGAGATAAATTTGAACAGCTTTTTAACTAAGATAGATTTGAACATCTTACCACTAGGATCTTATGACATAATAATAGGCATGGATTGGTTGGAAGGACATCATGCCTTGTTGGATTGCTTGAATAAGACAATCCTATGCACCGATGGTCAAGGGAACGAAAGAACCATCCAGGGTATACCTAAGGAAGTATCAGTATGACAGATATCGGCATTATAAGCAAAGAAATGCTTAAGAAAGGGTTGTAAACTATTTGCAATCCACCTTCAATTGGTAGAATCTGATAGAGATCAAAAGATCGAGGATTTCCCGATACTAGTAGAATTTAGAGATGTATTTCCCGAGGAGATACCAAGGTTACCACCCAAGCGGGACTTAGACTTTTCCATAGAACTAACCCCCGGATCCATACTCGTCTTTAGGACTCCATACAATATGAGTACACCCAAACTGGTAGAGCTCAAAATACAGTTACAAGAACTAATAGACAAGGGTTACATTTGACCGAGTGTGTCTCCCTAGGGAGCACCAATCCTCTTTGTTAAAAAGAAGGATGGCACGATGCGTATGTGCATCGATTACCGCCAACTCAACAAGTTAACCATCAAGAACCGTTATCCACTCCCTAGGATTGATGACTTATTTGACCAAGTCGGAGGAGCAAAGATCTTCTCGAAGATCGACCTGCGATCTGGATATCACCAGGTGAGGATCCGTGATGAGGACATTAGTAAGACCACGTTTCACACCTGATACGGCCACTACGAATTTGTAGTAATGCCTTTCGGTCTGACAAATGCACCCGCAAACTTCATGTGCATGATGAACAATGTTTTCAGCAAGTACCTCGACAAGTTTGTTTTAGTCTTCATAGACGATATCCTGATCTATTCCAAGAATGAGGAAGAACATGATGAACACCTCCAAATAGTCTTACGGATATTACGAGAATATCAGCTGTACGCAAAATTTAGCAAGTGTGATTTCTATAGACCTGATACAGTACTTAGGGCACATCATTTTCGAGAAGGGAATAGCAGTGGATCCTGAAAAGATCAAAGCTATCGAAGAATGGCCCATACCCACGTGTGTTTTTGACATACGATCATTCCTAGGGTTAGCCGGTTATTATCGAAAGTTCATTGAGAACTTCTCTCAGATCGCTTGCCCCATGACCACATTACAGAAGAAAACCAGTAAGTTCATTTGGACAGACAAGTGCAAAGAAAGTTTTCAGAAGTTAAAACAACTTCTGATTAGCACACCAATACTACGAATTGCCGACCCCAATGGGGAGTTCGTAGTTTGTACCGATGCAAGCAAGGAAGGACTCGGTAGAGTCCTTATGCAAGATGACTTTGCCATCTGTTATGAGTCAAGAAAGCTAAAGGAACATGAGAAAAACTATCCTACTCATGACCTCGAATTGGCTGCCATTATCCACACTCTAAAGATGTGGAGACATTACCTCATGGGTAAGAAATTCCTATTAAAGACAGATAACATGAGCCTAAAATATATGTTTGATCAACCAGACCTGAACGCTAGACAGGCTAGGTGGTTAGCCTTCCTTAGTGAATATCACTTTGAACTGAAACACATCAAGGGAAAAGAAAACAAGATCCCTGACGCATTAAGTCGAGGAGCTCATATGTTATACGAGGTAACTGAAAGTCAAACTGACTCTGACTTACACGAAAGAATTAGAATGGTATGCCAAAATGATCGGTTATGTGTTGAGATCCTTAAAAAGATACAGGAAGATAGGCTTTTTCAACAACAAAAAGAATACAAGATATATGAATCAGGATTGTTATGGTCAAAGGAGAGGCTTTACGTTCCCGAGGGGGGGGGACCTTAGGCCTAACATACTCACCGAATTCCATTAGAGCCCCTATTCAGGACACCTCGGATATCAAAAGATGATTTCAGCCGTAAAGAAACACTACTTTTGGCCTCAACTGAAAGCCGACATCGCATTGTTCATCGCGAAGTGTTAGGAATGTCAGTTGGTCAAAGCGGAACACCAACACCCCTCCGGACTACTTCAACCGTTACCCATTCTAGAATGGAAGTGGGAGGTAATAAGTATGGATTTCATTACTGGTCTACCCAAAAGTAAGAAACAAAATGACTCTATGTTCGTAGTAGTAGACAAGCTATCGAAAGCCGCACACTTTATACCAGTGAAATCCACTTACAAAGCAGTCCACATAGCGGAAATTTTCTTAAAAAAGTTTTTTTGATTGCACGGGATACCCAAAGCAATCATTTATGATCAAGACATGAAGTTCACTAGCAACTTCTGGAGAGCATTGTTCTCTGGTCTGGAAACCCAGTTACGATTCAGTACCGCGTACCACCCCCAGACCGACGGACAAACCGAGCGGGTAAACCAGATCCTCGAAGACATGTTGAGGATGTATGTAATGAATAACCCCACCAAGTGGGAAGATTATTTGCACCTAGCCGAATTCGCATACAACAATGGTTATCAAACCTCGTCCAAAATGAGTCCCTTCGAAGTTCTCTACGGATGAAAGTGTCGGACTCCCGTGACTTGGGACAGTCCGGTGGACATACTTATGCTAGGACCTGATCTACTAAAAGACTTGGAACAATTAGTCTCCAAGGTGCAACTAAACTTAAAATAAGCACAAGACTGCCAAAAGAGTTATGCGGACAAAAATAGAAAGGACAAAGACTACCAAATCAGTGAACATGTGTTCCTCAAAATAAAGGCGAAACGAAGCTCATTAAGCTTGGGACGTTGCGGTAAACTAGCCCCAAGGTTTTGCAGACCTTTCAAAATTTTGTCTAAGAAGGGACTAGTCGCTTATGAGTTAGCCCTACCCACACATATAAAAGTTCATAATGTTTTTCATGCTTCATTATTAAAGAAATATGTATATGATACTAAGCATGTTATTGATTGGTCCTTATTATAGGTGGAACCTGAAGGGGAGTTCACGCCAGAACCATTGCACATTCTGGACAAGATAGAGGTCCAGCTTAGGAGAAGGACTATCACTCAGCTGAAAGTGCAATGGAGGCACTTTGGAGCTGACGAGGCTACCTGGGAAAACAAGGCTACCATGAAAGATTCTTACCCCGCCTTGTTTCCCGACACCATTTCTAGTCCCTAGAAACACCGGGACAGTGTTATTATAAGTAGGGAGGGATGTAAGATCCCCATTTTTTAACTAACTATTGTTATATTGTTATATTGGGCCATGGTCCCGACACATGTGATTTATTCTGATGATTGGGCATAAGCACTGATACTTATGATTGATTCTATAGTAGACTGACATGTTGGACATGGATCCTTACTAGATTACTTTATTGTTGATACGCTGGCAAGAAAGCCCCAATGTGTTTTCTGATTATGTTTCAATGCGGGCACAAATCCCTAATATACTGGAATGACCCTTTGTTTTCTTACATACTGTGCAGTGATGTGAATGACATAATTGACTTATATAGTGTGTTGAGTGTGGACTCAGAAACACACCAATTACCTATGTACTGGGCCAAATCCCCAAGGTACCTAGAGGAAATATAATGTACTGGGAGTAAGCCCTGATGTACATTGAGTGTTGGGTAGAAACCCTGGAGCAATCCAAGCTTGATGAAACAATTACCGGATCCGAGGCAACAAAAAGATCCTAGATGTGCCTCACAACCACATTCTAGCACTAGTGCACAACGGAGACTTTGAAATTACACTACAGTAACGCCCATGTGAGAGTGTTGAGTTAAAAGGCTTTGAAGAGCACTCAGGGTTACAAATCTCCAAGTGTTGAGTTAAATGGCTCTGAATAGCACTCAGGGTTACAAAGTTTCCAAGTGTTGAGTCGAGAAGACTCTGAAGAGCACCTTCATCATAATTATTTAATTGACTAAATGATTCATCTTTCTATCTATCAAGTACTACGGGAATTACCCGGTTGAACGAGGGAATCCGACAAGCAAAGAGGGAGACAAGAGGTACCTAGCCAAGCCTATTGAGACCGTCCTAAGTGTTGGACTTGCCCCTAATAAACTAAAAGTTACATATTTTTAAATAAAAGATAATTATCTATAGTCTCCTATGTATATTTTAAATAAAAGCCTCTAGGCTAATTGTTTAATAAAGAGCTGTATTATTAATGTTGCAATACTTGGTTATGAAATGTATTGATGTTTTATGCATTAGTAATATTATTAATAAGATATAAAAGATAGTGTAATTTATAATTAATTATTATATTTATTTTCACCATAAATGGTTATTATAAATATTATGTAATTATTGTGGAAGACTGGAAATCACCTTTCACTTAGTTAAAGAAGTGAAAAAGTCCTAGTTCAAAAAGGGCCAAGTAATTATTAAAATAATATCTTCTAAAAACTTTAATTATGGAATATCAAGAAACTAATTATTACAACTGCCATATTTCAAGATCGCCTACTTAAGGGAGCAAAACCCAAGTTTGGGGGACGATTATTTTTCATTATCATTAACCACTATGGTAATCAAAAGATGTTTTTGCTCCTCCAAGAAACTGAAGTAGACAACCCCAAACTAACCAAGAACTAACCAGACTGTGGCATAGGAAACTCTACCTCATTTTGCATGTTGGAATCCAGCTCAGGGGGATCCGTACAGAATCAGAAGTGATTATCGGATCATGGTTGGGAGGAACTCGGTAATCCCAAAGGCATCCCGTCAATGGCGATCTAGCCACCGGTTTTTGTGTTAACAAAATTCTGAAGTGTGCAGATAGGAGCAGGCATGAGATCAAGTACCAGGCTCTCAGGCTACAGGTACAAACCATTTAAATCTTCTCATATTTTTGTTATAATTAAATAGGTCATTATTCTGCCCATTTTATTATATGCAAGTTCTACCTGAGAACTAAGAAAAGAACCTAGCAGGCCTAGCTAAAGCTAGAATTTGCTAGAGGGATTGAGTTGTTATTGAAGTAATTATTTTTAGGTATTGTGTTTTCTTTTATTTAAATGGATGCACTATCACTGTTTCCATTTCTTCACCATTCGATTTCTAAGCTACAGGAATTATCACTTATAGGTTAAACATTGGTATTCTTCATTGTTAGTATTCACATTACAAATCTAAAATGACAGCTACAGGATCAAGACTTCCTGAGGCTCGTTCTATTATTAGATCCACCTAAAAGTACATACACCAACAGGAAATAGAAATCACGACTCTATCCACAAACTACACGAAGTAAAACCACATATCCTTTTTCTAACATTCAGTCTCTGCTATCACCAAGATTTTTGGTCGCTGGTTAGATAAACCAAAGAAAAACGTTAGCAACAAGAAAACGTAGACTTCAACTCACAAGCACAAATTTAACCATAGATTTCCATAACAGAGGTCATTCTTCAGACCCTTAAACATTGGATCCCAAGAAATAGGATTACCCAATCTTAGTTCAACATAGACAGAGATAGCAGTCAACGCAGACAGAGAGAAACCATATCACGAAACATACCATAGCAACCATATTCAAGAAGCAAAACTAAGTCTATTTTCAACGGAGAATTTTTATTACAGATTCAAAACCCTCTTTCATGAGGATATGTCAGATGCATCAACAATCTACGAACGCTCTAAAGAAAAACGCAAGGATAAAACCTGACTTTAAATAAACATAGATTATACATTATCATTCTGAAATACAACCATTACATACTTTGTAAAGAAAAGCTAGTCACAATTCTTTTCAAAACAACATATCAATTTGTTGACCAAACCATCTAGTATCGAATCCATTCTTAGATAAATATCATAGCGGTCTAGCCAGTAGCGACCCAAGGGAGAAACAACCCCCAACAGGAACCCAAGTGGGAACCCAGTCGCCATAAAACTTCCAAAATAAACCATGGGCGAAATCTGTACCGAACCGAGAGGAAAGAATCAACAGAGTAAGGGCTGGACTTACCACCATTCCAAATCGATTTCCTGAAGTCCTGACCTCGCAGGGAGAAGGGCCAAATGCCACCTGCAACTTCATAGCGAAACCCAAAGATGCCATTACTTTTAGAGCTAGTTACAAAGGGGAAAACACAACCAGACAGCTCATATAAACAAAAGTAACAAACCAGAGTGCTTACCTGTATGGTGACAGTTGCCATCACCCTTCTTTTTCCTATAGAGTTCATTCACATCGACCCAAGATCGATACTAGGACAAAACCCTCCACTCTTCATGCTACAATGGGAAATGAACCAAGGTCTAGGAAAATCGTGGGTTTTAGACCCAAACCAGAAACCCTCAATACAGTTGTAAAGCAAGCCCATGTTTAAATAAAGGGCATTAAATTCTACCACCAACCTTATCACTTTATATTTTAAAACCCTCTTCGCCATAGTTTAAAACCTTGCATTTTCACAACCAAGGGCCATGTAATCATCTAGTATTACCATACTATCAAGCCCTTCTTATTGAATAGGATAGAACATATAGTCACATTGTATCCAAGGTACAAACTTGTTGAAAAGGTAGATATGGTTTGAACGAGGCAACTTTCAACCAAGTAAGTATTTCCCCGAACGGAAATACCGACGACCGGGCAAGTTCAGTACTCGGCCAAACTGCTCGTCAGTTACACCTACAATTACACATTGTACAAATGCATTAGCGACAAGCGCTAAGTAAACCCAACAACTCTACTTGCGACCTACCTCTCGGTAGCTCTGCTAGGACAGTCTCTTTCCCTCAAGAAATCAAGCATCCCACCTTAGGCCTCATCAGACCCCATGAAAAGTCCATCATACCTGAGATGCCAGTTACATAATTCATAATTGCATTTGATAAACTTTTCGAATTGAAAGAGAGAGACACAAATAGTAAAGCAGGTTTTAAATATTGTCTTCAGATTTCACATTATTTCATTTTACACTCCTTTCACAAACTACAGTAACATATGTTTATTCTTTGATAAAGCTTGACAACCACATTTAAATAACATGAATATTTACAGTGCTGAAGATTTTGTTTATCATCCATTCCTACATCATGAAAGACAACCATCGAATTTTTTTTTTTGTCTTACAATTTTTGGGACATTACAAGGGCAGCCAACATTCGATCCAAATGGGCCATGTGTGGCCTTGTGTCCATAATCGCCACCTTGGCCATGTTCTAGTTTGTTAACATTTCCTCCACTAATGTTCCCAACATATTTTTTATTAATGAGTAGAAGTTTACTTGGTTGCCCTCGCTACCAAATGCCAAAATTTCAGCAACACTATGAGATTCCCAATCGTCCGCCAGCGTGCGGACAAGGGATGATACATTGTCTTCATAGCCGATGTTGGCCTTCTTTTCCAACACTGTGACTAGAACCTCGCTTGGAGGTGCCACGCGTTCGGGTCATGGCACTGTTAACAAGTTCACTGGAGAACGGAGAAGGGGCGGAGCTCTCTGTAGATGCAGCAGGAAGAGGATAACAGAGGTGAGTAATGACAGTAGGGGCACGTAGAGGGAGCCTCATATCAAGAGTTTCGAGGCGGGAGCATCCAAATCTCACACGGTACATATTAATGGCGCATCTGAGGATGTGACAAGGAGAGCCGAGTCGAAATGAATGCTAGCAACTGAGCCATGGGGGTAGTGAATTTCAATGCACGCAAGTAGGCCAGATGGGCTAGAACAGGACACGGCTTTAATGAGGGGAGCATGGGAACAACGCCGGGGGAGGGAGGTTTCTAGGTGTGGGAGCCACGCTGTGAGGAGGGAAGGTGGCACCCCTAACCTTGGTTGTGTCATCTCGAGCACATGCATCTAGGGGTAATCCAAACAAATGTTGCCTTCACACTCATGAAAGATTTATTTGAACAAGGTACAATAATTTGAATTGAATCGACAATATACCTAATTAAAATTCGCAAGTAGATTCAAAGTGCTTATAAAAGGAATGAATAATAGCAAAGGCATGTTCTAGGAAAATGTTTGGTTTGACTTGCTACACACTGTGGATTGGGAAAAATGTGGCTTGCTCTCACACTAGGGTAGGTAATGTAGGTATGAAGTAGGTGAGGAAAAGGATACTTGGAGTTATTCCTATGAGTATTGGAAATTTTTATTTAAGGGATACAATAGTGATAGAATATGAATTTCTAAGAAAGACTACTTACAAATTTACCTAGATCAATCAGGTAATGACTCATATCACTTGGATATATAAAACACACGCCACCTTAGAAGATAAGTTTAAATTTATCTAAATCTATCAAATAATTACTCATATCACTTAGATATATAAAACACCACCCCCTAGAAGATAAATTTAGCATGAAAGCATGCTAAAAGTCTATTTTGAATTGAGCATATATGTTTTCTCTAATATCTTCCACCAACCTTACCCTCATATCACCCTTTTATCATATCATGGTGAGGATGTGGATGGAGGAACATATTAGAGAAAACAAAACATATATCTAATCATAGTTAGCGAGTAGTTTCACTGTGTTTAAAAAATGACCACATAATAACATATCCATGTTCTCCGTATATGTTTAGTTTGGTAGATGGAGGAAGAGACTTAAGAGAGGAGTCTTATGCAAAAACCTCCATGCCACTCACAACATCATGATCTCCAAAGAAAAAAATTTAAACATGGCAATTCATTTTATTGATGAATTTCTCTTGCTTTATTTTTTATATTTGTAAAAAGAAAACAAAGTAAGACATGAGGAATAAATGCTCTCTCAAGTCTCACTATTCGATGTAACATTGTACACCCTCTCTCAATGCAAACATCTATGACTTGTGGCTAAGGGTCAAATATTAAAGAAAAAAAAAGATAAAAAATTATAATAAAAAAGAAAAAACATGGAAAATAAATTCATTCATAAGTTTGTTTTACTTTATTATTTTAATTTGTTAAAACATAACAATTTCATCATTGTAATTTAAATTATTGTTAAAACATAAGCACACACTTTCCTTGTATTTAATATACACAATAAATGTTATTGTTTTCAAGTGTTCAATGTAACATGTTTGATCCTCTCCCACTACAAGCATCTATAGTTTGCCAATGATCAAAGAGGAAAAATAAACTTTTTCATATCATCATTATAACATAAATTTGTGAGCTTCAAGAGGACAAGGTTATTGATAATATTACAATTTGTGGTGCCTCCAAATAGCAATAGAGACCATGTAAACTTACTCTCTTGCCATTAAATTTTTTGTTTTTGTTGATTTCAATATACTCACATAAAAAACTGTTGATAGAGGGATCAAATTATGATCAATATATAAAGAAAACAAGGTGTGCAATATGACTACCTATCAGCAATCAACCCTAACAATATATTTATTACAAACTAGCAAAGAAGCATGCCAAGACAATGGCTAGAAATACACAACAAACAACAAATAATTTTTAAGTAAGTGTTGCATAGATTCCTAAGAAACCCATCTTAACATCATAACTATATATTTTGACTTGAAGAACTTGATTTATATGAAAAACCGAAAATTTCCAAGTATCAATACAAGCAAATGACTAAATCTTCTTCTCTAAACATAAATAGCTCCAATCCCATGATTTGCACCCATAAAATGTTGTTTTGAAAGTTCTCTATAAAGAATGTTGTTTTGAAAGTTCTTTATAGAGAACATGTGAGTGAAAAATAAGATTTAAACTCATATAAAGAAAGATAAAAACTTTTTTCTCAACAACCCAAACTTAATGAAAACTTCAAAACTTACCCAATTAACTTTATCTTCTCAATATCTAAACTTACTCAAAACTTACCCAATTAACTTTATCTTCTCAATATCTATGTTAAATATAATGCATGGTTTACCTACTATGACTTGTGCCATGACTTGGGCACAGCCGAACTTGAAGAGCTAATTTATTAGGTTTCCTAATAAAATAGTCAAACCCTAAGTCTGGTAAGTGACTCTTTTCTGATATAAAACTTCCTTTCATTAGTAACAAAATGTTATTTACATCCCTGTAATTTAAAAAAATGCTTGTTGCATAGGCAGTGATAAGAAACCCTAACAAAAATGTCCTCAAAGCTAGGCTGGCTTAGAATAAAACACTAGAGGATAAAACCACTAACTATAAAAAGCACGGTATCAAAGTCGAAGGTGTCACAAGGCATGCGACTTGATACACATAACACCAAAAGATAATGCCTGCAGCAGGCAGGGGCTCATCAAGATTATCTACGGTAGGCCTCAGACTGGGTATTGTGGGGCCAGGCATCTGTGTTGACAAGTGAACTCGAAATAATTGTTTTCAATTATGTACAGACAGAGTCCGCGGACATAGATAATTGTCTCTTATTCCTACCTTTTTAGCAAAGCAATATCAAAGTTTGTATTGATTTATAGAGCAGAAACATAACTCTAGCAGAAACATACCTTTTTAGTCAAACGGTTCAATTCGACCTGCTTCCGATGCCTCCCTCCGATATCTGGATAAGCACAATGGCCCTCATTTTCCTCATTTTTCTTTTGCCAATCATAGACAGGGAAGGGACCCGAGGAAGGAAGGACCTCTTCTTCCCAACGACATAAGGGTCAGCAGTCGCTCCATTTTTTGTTAGGCCTTCAGCATACGGTAAGCACCTATTCCGGGTCGCATTTGAACCACGAAGCAGGGAAGAATAAAATAAATGCGTAGACGGGTCCATGCAAATAATTTAAAATTTAGCTTACATTGAGAGGAATCCAGATTCTACCCGTCTCCAGATTACAAAATCCCACAATCTCCAATCTGTCAACCTTCGGGGAGGCTGGTTTCGGAGGACAAATGAGGGAGCAAAGGAGGGCCAACCATGTAAGATGGTAGCATCCGGCCCTGGTAAGGCCAAGGCTCTGCTACTTAATTGCTCCGAAAGGCTAGGTCAGTCAAAATCAACTTCATAAGAAACACTCCTAAGCAGCTTTACGTTGAGTGTTTTCCACAGCCTATGAGCCAAGGTGCTATTATAATGATCAAACAGATAATGTATTCCAAAGCTATTTGAAAAAAGAAAAATCGATAGCCAATTAAATTTTGAAACTGGATAGAGGGAAATACTCAAAAGCTAAAAAGTAAAGCTTCACAAACATTTCAATACTGTTAAAAGTTCAAGTAAAACTAAGACATTCCATCAATCCTAGGGCAGTTCCCAGCAGAGCACTAAAACCAGCAGTTCCAGCATTTGCAGCGTAATTTCTATCAGCACCAGTAGAACCAACATCCCCAACATAATAATCAGTTGAACAACCAGCATCCTAGGCTTATAGGAACTTAAAAAGTTTGCATTTCCATTCTAGATTACATAGATAGAGTGCCAAAATGGGGCTAAAGGGCCAAGCTAGAGATCTGCTTAGCCCACTGAAAATCAAGTCCAAAATCCAATACCCATTGAGGTAACCATGTAAATAACAACCTACATTTCCAAAACAGCAACTGGATTTAACTACTGACAAATAAAACCTACTATAACTTACTATATTAAGGCTAACTGTATTGCACCATGTCAACAACAAATCAAACCATAAGGTCTCACAAAATCCAGAAGTTGGAACTATTGGTGGTGCTGGAGCAGATTATTCCGTTAGCTTTGGCTTTTGCTTGGTGCTCGCTCTACCCCCCATCAGCAATCCGAATCTGAACTGTCAGATGTGTCCTGATCATCTCCCTCGTCGGGGGAAAGGAATAAGTTGCAACCCATTGTGAGGTGGGTGGCAATCAAGTTATCCTTAATGACATTCAACACCTCCAGTTCTCGGATTCGGCCCATCATCTGATCGTTTATGCGCAGTATCTGATCCGTGTAACTCTTCATTTCCAAAATTCTTTGTTTAATTCGTTCCATTGCCTCATCATAATTCCTCAATAGCTGCTGGACTCTTGTTCCTAACTCTGCCATCGCCTCCTCACGTTTTTGCAGTTCTTCCCTGCTTGTCTCAATTTCCCTCCACAAATCCTCGTCTCCATGCTCTGCTCCTCTTCGAGGTCGTTTGTTTTCGCTGCTACAGTTGGAGCTTTCATCTCCCATATTTGCGGCAGACGGTGAGTTGAGTTGCAGAGAGCAAAGGTACCAAACTGACAAACCTATAGTGAACCCTTAAAATATAAGGGTGGCCATTATGTGTGTTATAATGATGCCCAATAGAGGAAAGAGGAAATAAATTTCTTGAATGTGATGCTATAGATTCATGGTTTTTTACAGGGGTGGTCACTGGTGGGTGATAGAATAATGATTCCACATCGAACGGAACGCCGTTTAGGGGCTGCAACGCTGCTGCTTTATTTTCTGTGTCAAGCCTTTCAAATAGGTACAACGAGCAGACCCCACAATCATATCATTGTGTAATTCCAAGTTCTCCTTATTCTTACCTTTAATGAAAATAAGTACAACGGTCTTATCACTAATAAATTGTTTTATAGGTTTCTTTCTCAAAACATATGTTTTATGATAAATCTAGCTGGAATTAGTTTTTTTTTTTTTTTAACAGAAACAGGTAAGGAGTTTATATTAACAAAAGTTGTGCATAGCCATTCAATACATTTGCAAAATTTCATACTCTGCATTTAACAAGGGAAAATTGCAGAGGTTTTTGAAGTCTGACCTCTGGAATTTTTTATTGTCAAAATTCATAAGAAGACTGCAGTTGCTAGTGGGGTAAACCCTCACAAACTGGTTACATAATTTAAGGCAAAAAAACATTCAAAATAAACAGCTGGGAGAAACCTGCATCAGGTAAATGCCATTATCCATAGTTCTGCTGGTTGACTGAAGCCGCCTCTACCATTTCCAGGTTCGCCGTTGGAGCCTCCTGTGCATAGCTGCACTGTGTTTTGCTAACAAGAACAGAAATATCATTTTTCACACTGTCAATCTTCCCCATGAGCTCAATTACGTTTCTGTCGATATCCTCCATTCGCGATTCCAAGCAGGAGAGCCTGGAGTGGATGTATTTGTCCTCCACCACGAGTTCATCAATTTTATTATCAGTATTGCACACTGCAGAGTAGGTTCTGGACAGGTAGACCTTAATGTCGGAGGTGAGACGGCTCAAGGTGACAATCGCCTGCCTGACCCCATCCATCTCGTTTGCAGCCAGGAGATTTCCTGCAGACAACACTGCGGGTTCCTGGAGATTGAGGTTATGCAGAGCAGGGCCGAGGGCGTCGAATGGAGGAATGGCCATAATGCAAATGCATTCAACAACCGTCGCATGGAGTGTTAAGTGCTCGGACGTGAGAGCAGTACCCGGCACGTGATGTAGGGCACGTGAAGGGAGGTGGGGAGCTCGAGTCATGCGATGGCGGTGGAGAGGGAGGCCAAAACAATGGACGCCGTGGGAGCTTGGTGGGGTGGGTTTATACCAAGAGCTAATATGCCTATAACAATTCCAAGGTGGAGAGGGGTTAAGCCAAGAGCTAACATGCCTATAACAATTCCTAGGTGGAGAGGGATTAAACCATAAGTTCATTAAGGAATAAAATGATAGGATGAAACATTGTTTAGGATAGCATGCCCCAATTCTAACTTGACTCCTTTGTTGGCAAGAGTATCCGCATTGCCGTTGAGATCCCTTAGCACATGAAAGTAGAGTGTGTCCTTTGGGAGGGTGAGGCATTTTATTCTTTTCTGTATTCTCCGGTTTTTGTCTATCTTTAAGGGGGTGCCATTGTTCATTGTCTGTATAACATGCTTGGAGTCCCCAAAAACTTGAAGGCGATTCATGTTGAAGGTGACTGCTAATTCTAGAGAGTAGAACAGGGCAAGCCATTCTGCTTGATTGTTGGTGCTAATTCCAAGTCCCCAAGAGAAATCCACTAATTTATTTCCTCCGGGATCAAAGATGACCCCCCCGCGCCTGCCGCCCCCTGGAATTAGTTATTTTTCAATGAATTTCAATTATCAATATTCACCCGCAGTTAAATGATCCAACAATCCACATTCTCCCTGTAACAGCATTAATGTTGAACTGCGAGTGAAATTGATTGCCATAAATTCATGTTACAAAACTGATTCCAAGACTATTCAAATCTCAAGTCCTAAAATAAATTGGTGCCATATATGAGAAGATGGCAAACACTCTTAACATAAAATTGATTGGTGATGTTCGTGAGAAGATGGTAAACACTATTGGTATATAATAAATTGGTGCCATTTGTCAAGAGATGGTAGACAATGTTTGATATGCAATGTTTACACCCATTCCAAGATAATTGAGGTTGAATAATGGAATGTATTCTGAGACAATTAATCTTCACTTATAAGATTAATTGGTGTCATTTAGGAAGTGATTGTAAACATTTATAAGATTAATTGGTGTCATTTAGGAAGTGATTGTAAACATAGTATGCTATGTTAAGTTTACATCCATTCCAAAATAGTTGAAGTTGAGTAATTGGATGTATAGTGTCAAACAACTTTGGGGATGAGTGTAGGGTGGAGAGATATATATATAAAATGTGTGTAAATTTATTATCCATTTTATTGATTTATTTTTATCATTATAAATTTAACAATCACTTTTATTTACCTACTTTTATCACCATGACTTGAATAATAAGCTCTTTTATTTTAATTATATTAGAATAGATGCCAAGTTTGCAAGGTAGATATTGTTTCCTATATAAATAGTTTCTCTAAAAATAAGGAAATTGAATTCACTAATTTCAAAAAAATCTATCCAATAATATTAAATATTTAATATACATTGTATATATATTTTAAAGAAAATTCATTTCATTAATTTCAAAAAACATGTCCACTGTCAATACACAATGTATATATATATGTCAATACACAATGTATATATATATTTCAATAGATATTATTATGACACTTTAAGCTAATGTGAGAACACTTAACTTGCACTTCTATTTATTAATTTTTATCACCATAAATATAACAACCACTTCTATTTGCCTACTTTTATAAGTATGGATTGAATATCATTTTTTATTTACTAATTTTTACTATCATAGATTTTAATAGTTTATCATTTTCCTCATAAAAAAATCTTATTGTTTGTATGTAATTATTTAACTTTGTATTAGAAATTTAATTTAATTATTAGTTTAATCTCTTTCTCTCAGACATATATATTTTTATTTAATAAATCATAAATTTCCAACTAATTTGTAATTAATAATGACTAAATTTACAAAATAATATATTTTTCAATATCCAATATTCCCAATTATTAAACAAATTTATTTATGATCAAAATGTGGTTATTACTAAGTAGGGCTTAATAACTTATTCTTAGAGCTAATATCTAGCAATTCATCCCCAAAACTAGTTTATCCAATAACAAATTTCAATTTGTATTCTAAAGAATCAAACAAATTTATTTATGATAATTTATTTATAATGAAAAATGTGATTATTAACTATTAAATAGATATGGATAGTAATATTTTTTTACACATCTAATACAATATCTTGAGCATTTCAAGTATAACGAATACAAATGTAAGGTTATTGTGTTTAGCCCAATGAAAAATTGGTGATTAAAATAATTTTGATGTCCATGTGGTAAGATTTATCTATTTATATATTAGAGTTTTGCATATGGTGAGATCTATCTATATATTATGTTTTTCCACGAGGATAAAACATTAAGGGTTGTTAATGATATTTTATTAACGACATTTAGAAAACAAGGACATAACACATGGAATTTGGGTGTCTATTGATTGTAACTTGGTTGGTTGGGAAGAACGATTATTACCCTCCCTACCCAAGTTTATATTTTTGGCCATACCTTGATTCTCTAACTAAAATATTAAGTGTTCATATATTTTACATCTTGAAAATGTAATATGTAAAAATTTGTAATCCCAAAACTACTATAACCGAGTGAAGATAAAAAAATCTTAGTTATATATATTTTACATCTAACATATAAAAAATTTCACTACCAAAACATAAATTCTTATTTAACAAATTTATTTTTAAGTTATAAACCTATACACAAAAAAACTAAACACCATATGTGTGCTAACACATGTGATATTTTGATGTTGTTCCTTCCTATAATTTAATGCATAAAAAACTTCGAAATTAGATATTCCAAATCTTATTCTTAGTGAAAATGTTAATATTAAAAATGGTACTTGATATGAATATGATTCATTCTCCATAAAGGTCAATAACTAAGTTCGCATGTTTGATTTTCATCCATCATGGGGATGCATCAAGGACTTGCCTTACGAACTTGATTTTTTATTTTTAATTTTTTATCATCAAATATTTATATTTCCATTACATTTGGAATCTAACTCTAAGCATGAAGTCGTCTATTAATTACAAAAAGATATAATTGGTTTGGATTATAAGTGAATGCTACACGAACGTAATATTTTTTCAATTTTTAATAGTTTTATTATTCAAAATATCTCTCAATCTTTAATAGTTTTATTATTCAAAATATTTCTTATCTTAATCTTGACTAATTTTTTTATATTATATGAAAACTAATGAAAACTTCGAAGCATTGAACATAGTACCTATTGGCAAGGACATGGGACTCAAATGTACCCAAAAAACAACTATTTAGTTTTGAGCTTGCAATAATTTTTTTGATAAGACACAAGTGCATAAACATCCAAGAATCTATGTCATCTTCTATTATTGATATAATGTAATCTAGAGAGACATTTGCACAAAAATACGCACAATGACACTGTTAATGCGTAAATCTCACACACATGCAACATTTTGGCTAATCTTGCAGAAATATATCATCAACATACAACATGCAGCTCACTGAAGATATCCTCATCAGATCCAAAAGATAAATTAAGCCCTAAAATGTCAAATGAAATTTGGTACGACAAATCAATTAGCTAAAAGCATTGGACATATGCGCTAATTAGCGTGACCTTCCTGTTCAGTTACCCACGTGTACCTGTGCAGAGTTTCCTTCAAAATCCACGCGACTATCAAAATGTTGGGACCAATTCATTCTACAACGTATTCAAAGCTCAAAACGGCTCTCTTGGCTCCAAAATTAGAATGAGACTCATCACATGCTTGGAAACACTTAATAGCCCCCCCTCATGTACTTAAAGAACCAATTCAAAGGAAAGAGTTTTCACTTTTGTATCTAGATGTTTATTGGCCTCCATTTGGCCTATAAAAGGAAACCATGGGCATGCATTCTAGAGGTGTAAATCAAAGAAAAGTTATAATGTTGGAATTACATTTAGAGCTCACCTTTCAATCCACTTCCCACCTCAAGTTCACACGCAAAAGCTCCCTTTCTTTCTTCCTCTAAGAAGCAATTGTTTCTCCATTGTTTCCTTCTTCCTCAAGGAACAATATTCTCCATTCATTCATTTAGTTTAGTTAATTTTTATTGAAGTTGTTTTAGCCCATGAGTGCTTGGTCTATCTAACTGACCGCTAACACTGTTTCCTTGGATGCAAGCTACAAGGATAGCACTGAAGATTGCTCACCCTTGTGTCATTTTCCCCTTAACAATATTTATGGCGACTCACACGAAATTCACCTTATTGATCAATAATTTATCATGTTCATTCATAAAGGTTTTTTTTTTTAATTCTTAAAAATAAGGTCAATTATTGTAGTTATTGGGGAATGATAGTAGGGAATGGGGGATTTATAGGTATTGGGGGGGTATAAAATGGGGTATCTAGTAAAAATAGGGAATAGCTCATAAAAATAGTGTTTTTTTAATTGGAAATATGTATTGGGAGGGGGGATCAACAAAAGGATTTTGGTAGGTATTTATTAATATCTAGTGAAATTAGGGGTATTGTTTAATCTCCCATGAATGAAGTGGCTATGGCATAGTTTCACTAACACTTTATGGTGACTCCACTCTTATTTTTGTTGATTGCATTCTAGATAGGTTGTCTTTTGCTAGAAAACTTATTTTGGGTGTTGTGCAAGTGTAGGAGGTTAGTGTCCAGCCTCCCAATAGTCAGAGTTCAGAAGCCCCTGCCTATATTAAATTTTTTTATACTGTGTGAATTTTCCATGTTTTTCCATTTTACCTATATTTTCATAGTCACTTGTAGTTTCAATGACTACTTAATGAACCAAGAAATAATAACTCACATTCAGTTGTATTTTCTTTAGTAATTACATAACTTAACCCAAACAGGAAGTAAAAAAGTGATTTCTTGAATACTTTTTAGGCTAAAAGACTTTGGAATTTTCAACCGACCCCTTAGTACTCACTAGTAGATGAATGATTATGCTTTCCATATCATATAAATTGTTAGTCTAATAAATTTGATTAGTAGATGAATGATTATGCTTTCCATCTCATATAAATTGTTATTCTAAGAAATTTGATTTAGCTACAGCTAGTTAGATATCTTATTGTTGATTTCTTATTTATTTTTCTTTATAAGGATAGTTTAGCTCACTTTCTCACACAAGCAAATGACCTAAAAAAATCATATTTCCCCACGTATGCTCTTTGCATTTCATTGTTAGTGATCTTCTTAAATAAGAAAAGGGGAAAAGGTTTGAAATACCTCCTTTGCACACATTTATTTCATTAAGAAATTTCGTAGTTTTTATTTGCGTTATTTGCAAACAATCATTTCATACTTAGAGTGACTAAACAAATAATGTATTCCAAAGCTATTTGAAAAAGGAAACATCGATAGCCAATTAAATTTTGAAACTGGATAGAGAGAAATACTCAAAAGGTAAAAAGTAACGCTTCACAAACATTTTAATAAGGTTAAAAGTTCATGTAAAACTAAGACATTCAATCAATCCTAGGGTAGTTCCATCAATCCTAGGCAGTTCCCAGCAGAGCACTAAAACCAGCAGTTCCAGCATTTGCAGCGTAATTTTTATCAGCACCAGTAGAACCAACATCCCAGCATAATAATCAGTTGAACAACCAACATCCTAGGGTTATAGGAACTTAAGAAGTTTGCATTTCCTTTCTAGATTACATAGATAGAGTGAAAAAATGGGGCTAAAGGGCCAAGCTAAAGATCTGCTTAGCCCACTGAAAATCAAGTCCAAAATCCAACACCCATTGAGGTAACCATGTAAATAACAATCAAGAAGCTGCAACCCATTTTGAGGTGGGTGGCAATCAAGTTATCCTTAATGCCATTCAACACCTCCAGTTCTCGGATTCGGTTCGCCATCTGATCCGTGTAACTCTTCATTTGCAAAATTCTTTGTTTAATTCGTTCCATTGCCTCATCATAATTCCTCAATAGCTGCTGGACTCTTGTTCCTAACTCTGCCATCGCTTCCTCACGTTTTTGCAGTTCTTCCATGCTTGTCTCAATTTCCCTCCACAAATCCTCGTCTCCATGCTCTGCTCCTCTTCGAGGTCATTTTTTTTCGCTGCTACTCTCATGCGGTTTCTTCATTGCTTTACCCCTATGCGTTCTCGTACTACAGTTGGAACTTTCATCTCCCATATTTGCGGCAGACGGTGAGCTGAGTTGCAAAGGGAAAAGGTACCAAACTGGCAAATCGATAGTGAACCCTTAAAATATAAGGGTGGCCATTATGTGTGTTATAATGATGCCTGATAGTGGAAAGAGGAAATAAATCTCTTGAATGTGATACTAGATTCATGGTTTATTACAGGGGCGGTGGGTGATGGAATAATGATTCCACATCGAGCGGAACGCCGTTTAGGGGCTGTAATGCTGCCTGCTTGCTTTGATGTCTCAACTTTCAAGCCTTTCAAATAGGTACACCCAACAGACCCCACAATCATATCATTGTCTAATTCCAAGTGCTCCTTATTCTTACCTTTAATGAAAATAAGTACAACGGTCTTATCACTAATGAATTGTTTTATTTTATATGTTTTTTTCTCAAAACATATATTTTCTCACAAATCTAGCAAATCTAGCTGGAATTAGTTATTTTTCAATGAATTTCAATTATCAATATTCACCTCGCGACGAAATGATCCAACAATCCACATTCCGGCCGCAACAACATTAATGCTGAGCTACCCACTGGAATTGATTGTCATAAATCCATGTTACAAAACTGATTGCAAGATGATTCAAATCTCAAATCCTAAAATATATTGGTGCTATATGTGAGAAGATGGAAAACACTCTTGACATAAAATTGATTAGTTCCATTTGTGAGAAGATGGTAAACACGGTTGGTATTTAATAAATTGGTGCCATTTGTGAGAAGATGGTAAACACAGTTGGTATTTAATAAATTGGTTCCATTTGTAAGAAATGGTAGACAATGTTTGATATGCAATGTTTACATCCATTTCAAGGTAATTAAGGTTGAATAATGGAATGTATTCCAATACAATTAATCTTCAATCATAAGATTAATTGGTGCCATTTATGAAGTGATTGTAAACATAATATGCTATGTTAAGTTTACATCCATTCCAACATAGTTGAAGTTGATTAATTGGATGTATAGTGTCAAACAACTTTGGGGATGAGTATGGGGTGGAGGGATACAACTTTATCATGAGATGTATTCCAAGACAATTAATCTTTGCTTATAATATTAATTGGTGTCATTTATGAAATGATGGTAAGCATAGTAGATCATGTAGATAGTGTTTAACAATAGTTGAAGTTGAATAATTGGATGTATAGTGTTTCCAACTTTAACTAGAAACAAATGCAAACTTTGAAAAAATATGAACACACACACACACACACACATATAAAATGTGTGTAAATTTACTATCTATTTTATTGATTTATTTTTATCATTGTAAATTTAACAATTACTTCTATTTACGTACTTTTATCACCATGACTTGAATAACAAGCTCCATTATCTTTAATTATCTTAGAATAGATGCCAAATTTGTAAGGTAGATATTGTTTTCCTATATAAATAATTTCTCTAAGGTTAAGGAAATTGAATTCACTAATTTCAAAAAATACTATCCAATAATATTAAATATTTAATATACATTGTATAAATATTTTGAAGTGAATTCATTCCATTAATTTCAAAAAAACATGTTCACTAACATTTAATGTTCAATACACAATGTATATATATTTTAATAGATATTATTATGACACTTTAATTTAATTTTTTTTCCAGCAAGAAAAAAAGCATACCAATGTTATTCATTATGAATCAAAAGGTACATGAAGTAAAACTTAAGGTTCGATAGATTTCTTTAAACTATACAGTCCAAGAAACCCCCAATCATCCACTATAACTAAGATTTTCTTTGCATCTCGCAGGAAGTCAGACAAATCACATAACTTCCAAAAATATGCCAAAATATTACAAACCACACTATTCAGCCAAGACTGCAACAAAAATTAATCATAAAATTTCAAAACTCCAAAATTCAGAATCCTAGAATTATGAAATTCTTCTCAGACCAGCAACCCATCATCCCCCAACAGCACCTGCTTTGACAGTTTATCAGCCAGAGAATTATGTTACCTGTAGATATGCTGAAAAGTAATATTCCTGAACCCCTGAATATCTGATCGGATTCGATTACACCAATGAACCAGAGCTAATACTTTGAGATTGCACTCACCTTTTGCCCATTTTATAGTGACTCTAGAGTCACCGAAAACTTTCAAATCATCAATACCAAATAACTTTGCCACTTTTAAGACACACCATAAAGCAATGAGCTCCGCTTTCATATTTGATCCCAAAGCACATTTCATTCTGATATTATAATGATGATATTGATTTAAGAAGAGTGCTCCTCCAATTGCACATATCCCATCTTGTGCCGCACCATCAAAGAAAAGAACAGGGCAGTTAAATACTGGCTCAAAAACACCAATCTTTTTAATCACCGATGGTTTCTTCCCTTTAAATATTGATTTATAGAGATAGAGGACTTGTTCTACCCCATTTGATATAGATGGAACCATGTCCTCAAATACAGTTTTGTTTCTGATATACCAAATGACCCATGATATAAATAGAGGTATCACAGGATGATCTCTACAATCCTTAAACCAATTTAAGAAAGAAAACTCAAAGGATTCCTTCCCCCATAATATGTTAATGTTCAAACCTGCACAAACCTGATTCCAGATTTCTCTAGTAAACCTGTAATTAACCAAAATATGATATATAGAACATTTAACTTCTACTTCTATTTATTAATTTTTATCACCATGAATTTATAACAACCACTTCTATTTACCTACTTTTATAACTATGGATTGAATATCATTTTCTATTTACAAATTTTTACTATCATAGATTTTAATAGTTTATCATTTTCCTCGTAAAAAAATCTTATTGTTTATATGTGATTATTTAACTTTGTATTAGCAATTCAATTTAATTATTAGTTTAATCTCTCTCTCTCTCTCTCTCTCTCTCACACACACACACACACACACACACATATATATTCTTATTTAATGAATTGTAAATTTCCAACTAATTTGTCATTAATAATGACTAAATTTACAAAATAATATTTTTTTCAATATCCAATATTCTCAATTAGTAAACAAATTTATTTATGATGAAAATGTGGTTATTACTAAGAAGGGGTTAATAACTTATTGTTAGAGCTAATATCTTGCTAGTCATCCCAAAAACTAGTTTATCCAATCACAAATTTCAAGTTATATTCTTAACAATTAAATAAATTTATTTATGATGAAAGATGTAGTTATTACTAAGAAATGTTTGATAACATTTTGTTAGGGTAATATCTCTACTGATTCATCCCAAAACTAGGTTATCCAATAACAAATTTAAATTTATAATCTCAACAATAAAAAAGTATCATTTTAATCCCCACACGCAACATAACATATTACATATTGAGTCATTTAAGGTAAGAAACTGTTTCCAACTAGCATATCACCACTTGTTATCTTGAGCATTTCAACACCAGAACAAGTATAACCATTAAAAAATGTAAGGTTATCACTATTGTTTATTTTTATCCCAATGAAAAATTGGTGATTAAAATAATTTTGATGTCCATGTGGTAAGATCTATCTATTTATATATTAGGTTTTTCCACAAGGATATAGCGTTAAGGGTTGTTAATGATATTTTATTAATAACATTTACAAAACAAGAACATAACACATGGAATTTGGGTGTCCATTTGTTGTAGCTTGGGTGGTTAGGAAGAATGATTATTTCCCTCCCTACCCAAGTTCAATATTTGTAAGTGATATGTTGCTCTTGTTGAACCCCTATTGTAATGATAATATTGTGAAGAACCTGCAATAATTAATTAATGCAAATACATGAGATATCATAAATAATACAACTCGGAATCACTTTTATATTGATCACGGGCCACTTCGAGAGGGCAACCTCCTTTGACCAAGCTCAATACAATTTACTTCACGGTGCCTTCATAGGCCTCAACACACACTTATATACTAAGTCTAGGCACCAATACCATGGGTCAATACTATGTGTCAATACAAACCATGGGCTAAGTCTATGCGCCAATACTATGAGTCAAAACCATGGGCCAGTACAAACTTGGATCAACAAAACTATGGGCGACTTACAAAGCATATGTGCCAATAACAATAACACAAACTATGGATCAACAAATACTACAGGACGACTTACAAAGCATATGCGTCCAACAAGAATATACTAACAAAGTAAAAACATGGGTTCCTAACATCCCCTCTCCCTTAGAAAAAGCTTTGTCCTCAAAGCTTTAGATGTGGAAATTGATGCAGAATCTGAAGGAGTGGGTCCCCTGTAGCATCCTCGGGTTTCATTCCAAGCCACTGTCACCTTTGGAGTTTCAGGGAGGGTTGCGTGGAAGGCTGTAGACGAAGAAGAACCATATCAGCGATGTGAAAATTGTGCTGAGAACGGTGTTGATCGGCTTGTTGTTTCAGTCGAATTCTTGCCATGTGAAAATTGTCCTGCAGAATGAGAAGAAGCTGATCAGAGTTTTGAAGAATTGAGTCAATTGCCTGAACTGGGGAGCTGCTGAAGGTGTATGGAAGAAGAACTAGTGGTGCCTGTCTAGAGATTGCTTCATATGGTGTCCTTTGAGATGTGGTACTATACCACTGGAATGCTTCTAGGAAATCCATAGAAATAGTTGTCCAAATCTGTGGAGGGATGGGCAAGGGTTCGAGCAGTCCCGAAAGGAGGGTCGTTTCACCCTTGTTGACCTGGAAAGTATCACAGTCAACCACCATCCATTGAATTGTCCTTTTGAGTCCTTGCCAAAAGAAGTTACATTGTTCCTAGTCATACGTTTTGAGGAACCCAGAGTGCCCTACTGATGAAGAAGCATGGAGTTCATAAAAGAGATAGCCCCATTGAACAGATTGCAACCAATTTGGAACAAGCAGAGAAACAGCTGTAAGATAAACTGGGTCATCAAATGTGTGAGGAGGAGCATCTTCCACCATATTTTCCTTACCCTTCTGGTAAGTGGTCGCATAAGCATAACCCATGAGTTGGATAACCCATTTCAGGTGTGCTGGGGAAGAGACTCGTTGTTCCAGGAAAGTTTACAGACTCTGGAGATCAGTCTTGATGCAGAAATAATTCCTCAATAGGGATGGCTGCCACTTCTGTACTGTATGCAAAATAGCCATCATGTTCTGCTGAGATGTAGATGCGGCTAAATGTTTACCGGAAAGGTCTCATGAAGGCGATAATCCCACTGGTGCAACAAAGACACCTGCATATCTATCCAAGGAAGTAGTGGAGACCATTGGTGGGTGCATTTGAAGGGAATGGAGATGAGCAATGACACCATGTGAATTATTCTTAAGGATCTTTTCCAGGTGATGTGAACTGATGATGCGGAGAGACCCTGGTTGTAAGCCCATAATTTTGTGTTGTGTTCCATTGGCTGAAAACTGCATCCAAAGTTCAGCAAAATCCCATAAGATGGGGCCAAGTGTGCGTAACCATTGAACGCCCAAAACCACATCACATCCGCCTAAGGACAAGGCAAACATGTCAGAGCGTAGGTTATAATCTTCCATAGAGATACGCACATTGTGACACTTCCCCTTGCAAGGTAAGGTGCCCCCATTGGCAACCATGACTTCAAAGTTGGAGTAAGGATGGACAAAACAATCTGCCTGTTTGGCAATCCGAGGGTTAATGAAGTTATGAGTGCTACCAGAATTAATGAAGTATCCCCTAACCCGCATTGTTTGTGGGGTGGTGATGCCGGTTACAGCATGGAGAGAGATCTCGAGTGGGTTGTCCTGAGATGGGGTGTCAACAGGTGGGTGTTGAATGTCGACCTGATCATCTACTGTATCTGTAGCTTCTTCACCAAGTTCTAAGGTAGGTGGACAATCCACATCCAAGAGATAAGCTTTTGTTGAACACATCTATGTCCCCGAGTGAATTTCTCATCACAATTATAACAAATCCATTTTTCTCGGCGTGCCTGCATCTCTGTTTCAGACAAATGCTTGATAGGAGTTGGTTGAGGAGCAAGCGTGATGGGAGGTCGTTGGGAACCCATATTTTTGAAGGGAACAAAGGTGGGTTTGGAGCGTTGTTGAGCTGCGATCTTATCCTCTGCCAACTTAGCCAACCCTAGGACTTCCATCATTGTGTTGGGACAGAACATTTTGACCTCTGAGTGGATTTCTTCCTTGAGACCACTGATAAAATAACTCCTGTAGAATTCATCAGACAATCCTTCTATACAATTGGCCAGTTTGTCAAATTCTGTCGGATACTCTCTAACTGTGCCCATTTGGTGAAGTTTAGTGAGTGCTCCTGTGAAGTCATCAAAAGCACTAGGACCAAATCGTGGCAAAAGGAGTTGGCAAAAATCTGTCCAATTTGGCTCGGGATGAGCTTTGATGTACCAACGGTACCATTGAAAAGCTTCCTATTCCAAATGAAAGGATGCAAGTGGAACTTTCTGGACATCAAAAGTATTATGTAGACTAAAATATTGTTCTGCTCGGTATATCCATCCAGTCAGATCAGTACAATTGAAGCGAGGAAAATCAAGCTTCGGCCCATGAAAATTGCTGGAAGAAGAGAACCTGGTGGCTACAAAAGATTATGCCTGTCGGTTATTGTTTATGGATGAATGTTGAAGATGGAGGCTGAGAAATGTTTCATCCAGATCTTGGAGTTTCGTTTGGATGGTTGTAAGTGCTTCCTCCATGGTGTGTACTCTTGCATGGGTGACAACCATAACCAGGGTTTTTTTTTTTTTTTGGAATGGGTAGAAAAACACAAACAGAAGCTGATTTAGTAAAGGAAAATTTGGATTGGGGAAAAAATCTGATGGTAATTGGGGTTTTACTAGATTTTGGACATTGTCGAAAGGACAAAAAAGCAGAAAAGGGGGGTTTCAGAAACAGGGTGAAAGAATGATAAAATTTGGCAGAGAGGGACAAAGAAGCAAAATTAGAAAAGGAACTCTGTGGGAAAATTTGAAGGTGATTGGGCGAAATATGAGGAAGTCATGGCAAACCCTAAAAATAGACAAATGTGGGATTTTGGGCTTTGGGAAGTGGAATTGGGGATAGGGTCCTCAGGAATGAAATATGCAGAATGGGATTACAGGGGTTCCTGGGAAGTTTCAAGGGAAACGAAGTGAAAACAAGGGAGATATGGAGAAAAAAAATCTTTTTTTTTTCTCAGAATGGAGCGGCTACGGCTCGGAAGGGATCTGAAACAGATAGATCTGCAATGGCCTGGATGTGAGTGGAAACAGAGGGATGTGAAACAACACCGAATGGATTGAAAACGGCTGGATTTGGAGCAGCTTTCAGAATGGATCTGGACGGCTGGATCTGAAACGGCATAGCAGTGATCGACAACAATTCAACTCAAAATAGATATGGACCCCAGGTATGTGCGGCTTCCTAATAGTTTAGGGGTTTCACTCGACCACCAATGCTATCTGACAGCTTTCATATTGGGGTAGTACCCCTCACTCCACGGCTCAGGTAAAACTGATAACCGCTTTGCCATAAACGATAGCTCTTGGTTTACCTCACGGGTGGGAACTAGTCAATTAGGTAGGGGTCGTTGCCCTTTTCGCTGGCAAGTCCTCTCAATGGGCCAGCTACTTCGGGGTTCTTGTGGTACTCCTCACAATGATTTTTAGGGCTTATTCCCAAGTACTTCCCACAATTAAGCGGATAGGGATTATTCCCAAATCCGAACCTGCAACAGATGTGAAAAAAAAATTGACAGAAATTTCACCCAGCGAGCCCAAGAAAGTGCTCTGATACCAGATGTGAAGAACCTGCAATAATTAATTAATGCAAATACATGAGATATAAAAAATAATAGAACTTAGAATCACTTTTATATTGATCATGGGCCACTTCAAGGGGACAACCTCCTTTGAGCAAGCTCAATACAATTAACTTCACGGTGCCTTCATAGGCCTCAACACACACTTATATACTAAGTCTAGGTGCCAATACCACGGGTCAATACTATGTGTCAATACAAACCATGGGCAAATACAAACCATGGGCTAAGTCTAGGCGCCACTACTATGAGTCAAAACCATGGGCCAGTACAAACTATGGATCAACAAAACTATGGGCGACTTACAAAGCATATGCGCCAACAACAATAACACAAACTATGGATCAACAAATACTACGGGACGACTTACAAAGCATATGCGTCCAACAAAAATATACTAACAAAGTAAAGACATGGGTTCCTAACAAATATTTTTGGCCATACCTTGATTCTCTAACTAGAATATTAGGTGTTCATATATTTTACATCTTGAAAATGTAATATGCAATATTTTATATTTTTAACTCAATTTCAACCTTTTTTTTTAAAGTTTCTTTACTTGTTGGTAACTTCAAAGGAATGCAACTTTGTAATTTTATTAAGCAATGGGTTTCATTGAGATGGTTCCGACAATCTTAGTTGTATATATTTTACATCTAACATGTAAACAATTTCACTACCAAAACATAAGTTCTTAATTAAGAATTTATTTTTAAGCTATAAACCTATGAACAAAAAACTAAACACCATGATATTTTGATGTTGTTCTTTCCTATAATTTAATGCATAAAAAACTTCAAAAATGGATATTCCAAATCTCATTCTTAGTGAAAATGTTTACCTATATAGGTACTTGATATGAATATGATTCATTCCCAATAAAGGTCAATAACTAAGTTCTCATGTTGGATGCAAGCTACAGGGAAGATTGCTCACCCTTGTGTCATTTTCCCTTTAATAGTATTTATGGTGACTCACAGGAGATTCACCTTGTTGATCAATAACTTATCATGTTCATTCATAAAGGAGTTTTTTTTTTAATTGTGAAAAATAAGGTCAATTATTGTAGTTATTGGGGAATGGTAGTAGGGAATGGGGGGTTTATAGGTATTGGGGGGTATAAAATGGGGTATCTAGTAAAAATAGGGAATATCTCATAAAAATAGTGTTTTTTTAAATGGAAATATGTATTTGGTTGGGGGATCAACAAAAGGATTTTGGTAGGTATTTATTAATATCTAGTGAAATTAGGGGTATTCTTTAATATCCCATGAACTAAGTCACTATGGCATAGTTTCACTTAGTGAAGACCCTATGTGGTGATTCCACTCTTATTTTTCTTCATTGCATTATAGATAGGTTGTATTTTGCTAGAGAACTTATTTTGGGTATTGTGCAAGTGTATGTGGTTATTGTCTAGCCTCTTAATAGTGAGAATTCAGAAGCCCCCTGCCTATATTAATTTTTTTATCAGTAGCACAGTTCTTGACATCCCGACCACGAAAGATACCACACACATATCTTCGACATCCTTGATAACTCACTCTTTTTCTTCATTGTAATTATGAAGTAAATTCGGACGACCTCTGTAACACTTTACTCGTGCTACATAGCAAGTCTGTGGGTCCAAAACCTGTGAGACTTTTCCATTTTTTTCCATTTTACCTCTATTTTCATAGTCAGTTGTAGTTTCAATGAATACTTCATGAACCAAGAAATAATAACTCACATTTAATTGTATTTTCTTTAGTAATTACATAACTTAGCCCAAATAGGAAGTAAAGAAGTGATTTCTTGAATACTATTTAGGCTAAAAGACTTTGGGATTTTTAAGGGAGCCCTTAATACTCACTAGTAGATCAATGATTATGCTTTCCATCTCATAGAAATTGTTAGTCTAAGAAATTTGATTTAGATACCTCTAGTTATATATCTTATTGCTTATTACTTTTTTTTTTTTATGCAGGATAGTTTAGCTCACTTTATCACACAAGCAAAGGACCAAAACAATCATCTTTCCCCAAGTATGCTCTTTGCCTTACACTCTTAGTGATTTTCGCAAATAAGAAAAGGGGAAAGGTTTGAAATACCTCCTTTGCACATATTTATTTCATTAAGAAATTTCGTAGTTTTTATTTGCAAACAATCATTTCATACTTAGAGTTGAATTAAAGTGAATTCCCATGTGTCTTTACCTTATGCTCTTTAGTTAGTGCCTTATTCCTATATGCTCTTTATTTAGTGCTCTTGAATTAAAGTGAATTCCCATGTGTCAATATTGAGCCTTGGAGAATAATCTTGAGTTGGACTCAAGAATGGATAAGCTTCATGTGTTGAGGCAAGTGCTTTGTATGTCAAAGTCATGATGTTGTATAGTCTTGCTAGTCAAGGCTAAGGTCTTGTGTGTCAAGACATTTTCTCATGTCTTGAGATGGTTCCTCATGTGTTGAGGTGATGCTTAGAATGTTGAAGCATGTATGGTGTGTGATGTACTACTAACCATGGTTGAGCTATTAAGTCTACTCTAGAGACTAGCCACCTCTAGAGTGAATTACTTTAGGATATAACCACTTGGAATGATATAGTAGAACAATATGATCACATCATTGGGAAAATATCTTAGTATATTTGATATGATAATTAAACTGGAAAATGTGGACCATGAAGATAAGACAAGAGATAAAGATAAGATATGATAAGATATGAGATAATTTGAATTGTTAAACTTCAGTGAAGACTTCAGTAAGTCAAAAGAGAAATCGAATTGATCACTATAGTGATGTTAACAAGAAAGAATTGGTTAAGAGAGTTAATTAAGTGATAACAAAGAGGATCTAGTTAACTAAGTGTTACTGCAAGAGGACGCTTATGTTAAACTAAAATATGACACTTATGTTGATCTAAAAGACAACATTTGAGTTGCGACACTTAATTTATCCACCTGACTCAGTGGGAAAGCTTTCAGTTAAGGGGCGAGTTCATCCTAAGAGTCAGTTCAGTGAGTTAATGCTGATCTATATGGATACCAGTGGCCACCCACCTATTCCACTGGATCAAAATGGTTTCCCATTTTGGAAACTTTCTAGTAATTTTTCTATGGATTTTCGGGACCTAAACTTCCGGGGCCGTTTTGAGGCCTTAATCGACCTTTTTTGGAAATTTGTGGGGGGGGGGGGAATGGATGAAAATGACATGCATTTGGATCCAATCAAAAGTTGTAAATATCGGATAGACCTTTCCAACGAGCTACCGAGCACCCCAAACGGAGATCGTATGCAAAAGTTATTACCCCGGGAAGTTGACTGTTCAACTAACCACCTTGGGGCCGCAAACTTTATGACAGTTCATCTTCTAGGGTTAGGTTTTTGGATGTTTGGGATTCTTTGCCTCATGTTTATGATAAATATGCCCTTTCGACCTCTTTTTGTATTAAGCTTGGCATGAATGAGCATAGCGGCCACATCTCTTCTCAGAGATAGCTACTACCATTCTAGCTGCTTTTATTTTACACTCTGTTCTATTTCTGCTATTTAATAGAATATGTGTTTGTTGTATCACTGTGTTCTTTGCAATATATCTACGTATATGATTAAATGTATTTGCTCTTTCATTTTGTTCCCACATAAACCTGGATCAATGGTATCAGAGTAATTTGCTCTTTGTTTGTTTCTTAGTGCATGTCCCCGACGAGGTTAGGTTATAGAGAGTTGGGTCTCGAACTAGTTTCACTAGGGGAAGATCACTCTCGCTGCCCCAAACAACCTCCCATGGTGGAAGAAAATAGATACGACAGAGCAGGAGATCCTATCACATTTTTGCTCGAGGAATCCCTTGCGCGACAAAGGAGTGAGATGATGGACAATTTCACCTAGATGCTTCGAGGTATGCTGATGACGATGAATAAACCTTCAACGAGTATCCATTTAGTAGATGTGACTCCATTCAAGGTACAAGTTAATTTTGATATCCCTTTATTTGAAGGCCAGATCGATGCCGATGCCCTAGATAAATGGTTGAATCTACTAGAAGGGTATTTCTCTATCCACAATTTTTCTAATACGGAAAAGATAATCTTTGTGCTCCTCAAGGCCATCCTCGATGTCAAAAATTGGTGGCAAACTTATTGTGAGAAAAACTCATCAGACGAGTCTGGATTTTTTTAGGCCAATCCCACTTGGGCCTCTTTTATAGATGTCGTTAAGGAACAATATTACACTATGGGAAACTATGATGACTAGTACACAAAATGGACCATTCTGCGTCAAGAGAGGGACCAAACAGTGTCAGAGTACACCAACACATTTCATACCTTGCGCACAAAGCTGGGTATCAAGGACTCTAAACGACATCTAGTACTGAAATACCGTAGTGGCCTGCACTGGTACATACGAACATAGATGGATTTCCTGGACATATCTTCACTTGGATCTGCCTATCAATATGCTATCAAAATTGAGCATAAATTTCAGCAAAAGAAGAAGCGCGACTTAGGACTTGCGTAGAAGCAAGGCAAGGTAAACTCTGGTTCGCAAAACACAGGACAAAAAAAGGACAACCAGTCCCAACCACAAGTGAAGAAGGGGAACGTAAATACAAAGAAGGACACTGGTAAGTGGTGCGAGTTCCACAAAATCCTTTGACACGACACTGACGAATGTCGCTCAAAACAGTCATTGGTGGCTGAGATTAAAGCTTCAAAATCAGATCCCAGTTTCGATTCCTATTCAGAACCCAATGTCACATCTGTAGATAAAGGGAAGTAGATCATTGATGTAGAACCTAGTGTCATTATTGCTACCACACAGATTCAACTAGAGGATTTTGAAGAGTTGGAGACAGAGGAGCACCTCTTACACTCACATATGTGGGTGAAGGGAATTCCCTTGCATTTTGTTGTGGACAATGGTATCCAAAAGAACCTGATCTTGGCAGAAGTCATCAAGAGATTGGAGCTACCAATAACGCCACACCCGCAACCATACACCATTGGTTTTCTAAGCCAAGGATGAGGTATCCGCATCAGTCATCAGTGCTTCCTACCATACGACATCAAGCCCTTCAAAGATGAGGTGTTGTGTGATGTGGCCCTACTTGAAGTATGTGATGTTCTTTGAGGACAACCATATATGTGGAAGCGTCATGCTGTATATGAATCACAACCTCGTAGTGTCATTGTCACTTTGGGAGGACAACTCTATCGGATATCAGAGATAGTTGCACCTACCCAACCCAAGCAGGGAAGGAAGATAATTTCCCATACTGGGAAATTTTACCTATTCGCAACTGCCACTGGATGATAACATCAGATCACAGAGACATCCACAACCTCTGCACATTATCCCTCTACTCAACAGAAATAAGAAGAGCACACAGTCAGTGTAACATTGCCTATTCGGGTACCTCTACAGTGCAAGGCCACGCATTCAAGGCGTTCCTCCAAAAAGAAACCATCCACATTGGTGTATATGATTATGTATCCGCTCTTTCATTTCGTTCCCACATAAATCTAGATCAAATTCATTGCATGAGAAGTGGGGCACACTTCTTCATGCAAGGTTAATGCATACATTTAGAGCGCAAGTTCATTTGAAGTCAGAAGATAAAAATAGAATCCGATGCATGATAAGAATATATAAATATGTTATACATGATTGATGAATCCAATGTGAAGTGCATTCTCTTCTCTCTTGAACGCAATGCACTTCTTCTTTGTGCAATATATTATTCTAAGACTCTCTTCTTTTCTTTATCTTGCTTTGTAATTGCACTCAGGGTGCTTGATATATAAGACATTCTCTGCTATCTATCAATATACTAAGGAAGGTTTTGCTGGGGTTTCCTCTCTCAAGTCATAGAGAGCTTCCCTAGGGTAAATTCATGTGCTGAATGTGATTGCATATGTGTATGATTTTTATTTGATTTCAAGTATTATTGCAACTCCAAATCAAAGATAAAAAATTAACACTAAAGACTCTTTCTCATCTAGTATGCTCTCCATATTCCACTCTTAGTGATTTTGATGGATTAGAATGATTTGAAATTTTGAAATACATCTCTTGCACTCCGTAATCAAATTTGGACCATTTAAAAATCAACATTGCACTTGTAATTCACAAACTAACTAAAATCATCCATTGGAGGTCACAAAATAACATTTTAGTTAGTTTACAATTGATGGGCTAGGCATCCAAATAATCCCTACCAATCTTCTACATTCTTGAAACATAGTGAGTGTTGACTTTTACGGTATGTTTAAATCGTGTTATTAGCAAGTGTCAAAAGACAACCCGAATAAGAAGAAGAGGTTCTGAAGGACATGAAATCCAAGGTATAGCTATATCTACTTGCCACAAAGAGTCACTTATCCTTTTGTGGAGATGATGCTTTATCGCTTAGGGCTGAACCACTTATCCACACTTGACATAGATATCTTATTGGCCAAAACCTAGGATATCACTAGGGAGTAATTATGGGTGTAATTGAATCCTAAGTCAGATATTGTTAGCTGTTGGAAATTTTTTCAGCCCTTTCGGAACATAGTCTAAACATCATTACTTGATAATTGACTATATCATACCTTCACTAGCCATCACCACATGATTTCATTACCACCAATAGGTGAGTTATTCGAAGGACCACTTAATTTTGAGAAGAAGGATGTTACACCTTTAGGGAATTTACATTTCCTTTCTTTTTATTTACAATATCACCCAACTCGTAATTAAAAAGAACCAAATTGTTACCATTTTCATGAAGAATCAACACCTTTCACTCACTTTGCACCATATTGCATATGTTGTGGTTTGAATATTTTTGTATTTTTTCATTTATGTTTATACCCCTTAAACATCACCCCCACTTGATCACATAAACCACAACCATAGAGGAATAAAGAAATCTAAGGAAGTCTCTTAGAATACAAGGACTCTCTCCTCTCCTAACAGGCGTGTCACATTTTCTCTTCATGGTTCATGACAAAGATACTCTAGTCGGGGGCATTCCTAGGAAATGTTGTTAGGGTTAGCTCTACAAGGACACACCTTTCTTAACTCTCCCTTTTCTCCACTTGGATATCATATAAATCCGTTTGCTTCTCCATCTTGTGGAAGAGGCAATACTCCATCTCCACCTCCCAGAGGAAATACCTCCCCATCATCTCCTTCTTTAGGATAAAGGACATCCCCATATTCTCCATATCAAGGAGGATATACACCATTGTTCATGCCACTCTCATTTCCAAGAGGGGGAAGTGCACATAACACCATGGAAAACACAAACACAAACCTTATTTTCATGGTGAGTGTAAATATCCTTGAATTGTCCAAATTGATCAATGAAATCATTCGTCATGACCCATCTTGGCCACAAACTCCCCCTAACCTTCCCTCATATATTCCAATGTTTGAAGGGAAATAGGGAGATAATATGACTAACCATGTTATGTCATTCCACCTTTGGTACTCATCTAACAGCATCGTCGAAGACCCAGTCAATCTTCGACTCTTTTAGCGAACACTTTAGGAATAATGGCCAAATGGTATGCCAATTTACCATCTGCAACTTATACCACCTTTGAGTCAATTGCCACATCGAGTGGAACGCCGTTTAGGGGCTGCAACACTGCTGATTGCTTTTTTGTCTCAAGCCTTTCGAATAGGTACACTCAGTAGACCACACAATCATATCAGTGTGTAATTCCAAGTTCTCCTTATTCTTACATTTAATGAAAATAAGTACAATGGTCTTATCACTAATAAATTGTTCTATATGTTTCTTTCTCAAAACATATATTTTCTGACAAATCTAGCTGGAATTAATTATTTTTAAATGAATTTTAATTATCAATATTCACCCCCACAGCTAAATTATCCAACAATCCACATTCTTGCGACAACAACATTAATGCTAAGCTGCCCAGTAGAATAGATTGCCATAAATCCATGTTACAAACTGATTCCAAGACGATTCAAATCTCAAATCCTAAAATATATTGGTACCATTTGTGAGAAGATGGAAAACACTCTTGACATAAAATTGATTGGTGCCATTTGTTAGAAGATGGTAAACACTGTTGGTATATAATAAATTGGTGCCATTTTTCAAGAGATGGTAGACAATGTTTGATATGCAATGTTTACACCCATTCCAAGGTAGTTGAGGTTGAATAATGGAATGTATTCCAAGACAATTAATATTCACTCATAAGATTAATTGGTGCCATTTAGGAAGTGATTGTAAACATATTATGCTATGTTAAGTTTACATCCATTCCAACATAGTTGAAGTTGAGTAACTGGATGTATAGAGTCAAATAACTTTGGGGATGAGTGTGGGGTGGAGTGATATGACTTTATCATGAGAAAACATATCCACTAACATTAAATGTTCAATATGCAATGTATATATATTTCAATAGATATTATTATGACACTTTAAGCTTATATGTAAACATTTAACTTCCACTTCTATTTATTAATTTTTATCACCATGAATATAACAAACACTTCTATTTACCTACTTTTATAACTATGGATTGCATATCATTTTCTATTTACTAATTTTTACTATCATAGATTTTAATAGTTTATAATTTTTCTCATAAAAAAATCTTATTGTTTATACTTGATTTTTTAACTTTGTATTAGCAATTCAATTTAATTATTAATTTAATCTCTCTCACACACACATATATATTCTTATTTAATCAATCATAAATTTCCAACTAATTTGTAATTAAAAATGACTAAATTTACAAAATAATATATTTTTCAATATCCAATATTCCCAATTATTAATCAAATTTATTTATGATGAAAATGTGGTTATTACTAAGAAGGGCTTGGTAACTTATTGTTAGAGCTAATATCTAGCAATTCATCCCAAAAACTAGTTTGTCCAATCACAAATTTCAAGTTATATTCTTAACAATTAAATAAATTTATTTATAATGAAAGATGTGGTTATTACTAAGGAGTGTTTAATAACATTTTGTTAGAGCTAATATTTTTAGTAATTCATCCTCAAAACTAGTTTATCCAATAACAAATTTCAATTTATATTCTCAACAATCAAACAAATTTATTTATGATAATTTATTTATAATGAAAAATGTGATTATTCATTATTAAGTAGATATGGATAGTAATATTTTTTTACACATCTAATATAAAATCTTGAGCATTTCAACATAAGAACAAGTATAACCAATAAAAAATGTAAGGTTATTATTATTTTTTTTACAGAAATGGGTGACAAGCTTTACATTAAAAAAAAGACGATCTTACAAAAATGGTGGGGAGATTGTACCCAAAAAATGAGGGTTGTCCAAACAAGCACCTCTCAACCAGTCTTTGCATGAGATACTTAGGAAATACATATTAAGAGAAACTACATAACTTCATCATGGAGAACCTGAGAATAGACCAAAATCCATTTGTCAGTAAGGTGGCAGACCTTATCCTTGCTATCGGCTGCCGGACCTGTGTTTTTTTCTTCCAAGCTTAGGATCACAGAGGGGCTATTGTGATTGATGGTTCTGATGCAATCCACTTTGGATTTGACTATCCTTAGGCAGTTGTGCAGAGACTCAATTTTTCCCACCGGCCCTTCGTAATAATCCTTCATTTTGCTGTTGTTGTTCCTAATGTCTGAATTCGAAATCTGGACAAAGGTGGAGAGATCGGAAATGGCCTTCTTCATGTCGTCGTTCTCTCCTCGCAGCCAACGAACCTGAGATTCAATATCCTGCAAATGTGAGAGCACCTGAGGCGAAGGACTGTCGGGCCCCCGAGGGGATTCCAGATTCACAATTCCACCATTGTTTTTAACCTAATAAAAAAATGGTGATTAAAATAATTTTGATGTCCATGTGGTAAGATCTTTATATTTATATATTAGAGTTTTGCATATGGTGAAATCTATCTATATATTATATTTTTCCACAAGGATAAAATGTTAAGGGTTGTTAACCACATGGAATTTGGGTGTCCATTGGTTATAACTTGGTTGGTTGGGAAGAATGATTATTGCCCTCCCTACCCAAGTTTATATTTTTGGCCATACATTGATCCTCTAACTACAATATTAGGTGTTTATATATTTTACATTTTGAAAACATAATATGTAAAAATTTGTAATCCCAAAACATACTATAACCCAGTGAAGATCCAAAAATCTTAGTTGTATATATTTTACATCTAACATATAAAACATTTTACTACCAAAACATTAATTCTTATTTAACGAATTTATTTTTAATTTATAAACCTCTACACAAAAAACTATACACACGTGATATTTTGATGTTGTTCTTTCCTATAATTTAATGCATAAAAAACTTTGAAATTAGATATTCCAAATCTCATTCTTAGTGAAAATGTTTATCTATAAAATCATATAAATATTCAAAATGGCACTTGATATGAATATGATTCATTCCCCATAAAGGTCAATAACTAAGTTTTCATGTTTGATTTTCATCAATCATTGGGATGCATCAAGGATTTTTGAATTTTTTATCATCAAATATTTATATTCCCATTACATTTGGAATCTAAATCTAAGTATGAAGCCATCTATTAATTAAACAGGAGCTACATGCAGCTTAGTCCTTGCCTTTAATAATCTAAAATTTAAATAACTATGATATGTTAATACTAGATAAATTTTAATAATGAAGTTATAAACATTTTAACAATATTTAGCTTTACGTCCATAGAATTTAATCACTTGCTCCTTAAAAACATTTACAGATATAAATTCTTTTAAACTTCATAATATATCCATTCTCCCATATTTATTATTAAGAATTAAACAAACATACTCTCACTTCAATCCAACTTATAATGTAATTATAACACTTGCTAAAGCTTTTGTTAGTTTTTTATGGAAAAAAGTGAGACAATCTTGTGATCTTTTTAGATTTAGCAAAGATAATAAGCTTTATTCATATTTATAGTTTTTTTTTATGCAACTTTATTTATATTTAGAGCTTTTTTTTATGTAGTTCTACAAATAAAGCTATATACAACTCTGCAAATTAATAAAATAGAGTGGAATATATAGTATTTACCATAAGTACGACAAGAACTAATAAATGGTAAATTGAAATATAATTTTTTCATCATAAATATATGCAGGGATAGCTCAATTGAAAGAACATTTGATTGAAGATTTGAAGGTCCTATATTTGATCCATGCTCATTGCATTTTACATTTGTTATATGTTTTTTCTTTCTATTCTTTACTTGAAAGAGACCATATCCAAGCTCACTCCATTTACATCTCTATTTTTCATTAATCAATCATTTAAACAATGTGTCATAATTAATAAGCTCATGCCCAACTTTATTGAAAGGCAGTTATAAAAAAATAACTTGGTTCATGCTCACTTATAGAGGAAGGGAACTCATACACGGGAGTTTTATGGAATCTAATTTATTAAACATATTATAAATATTTATATAGTCATATTGAAATCAATAATAAATTATATTAATAAAAATAGTCATAATCTCTATATTTACATTGATAAGTGTTTATATCTTGGGGGTGGATTACCATCTATGTTTTTCCTAAAGGATGTGACAAGTGTATTGTTCATATTGATTTTATGGGTGTTGTTCAAAATCCGTAATAAACAATTGTATAAAAAAGAAATATAAAAAATCACTAGTAGCTAATACATGGATAACTTGTAGATCATGCATGGATAACAGGTAGTGACATAAAACTCATTTAACTAAAGAATGTGCATGGATAACATGTAGTGACATCCAACTCATTTAACGAAAGAATATAATTCCATTAGCTAAATAATAAGCTAAATAATAAACTATTTTTTGTTCAAATTGAAAACAAATTCAGTATTGTTGGATACTTCTATTCTACATAAATGTCATTGGTAAAAAATTGCAATTATTAATCTTTTCTTTACTTGTAAATGATACATATAAAGGAGAGAATGGCATCTTACAAAGCTATTAGATGTTCCATTTTATTCACTCTGCTACTCTTGTAATTAAATGAGGAAATAACATCATGTTATGTTTGTGAAGTGTACAAAAATGCATTTCAACAAGTACAAAGATAACAATATTTTGATTCATGTGGGATTTAGCTATCCTATGGTAAAATAGATTATGAAACCTATAACATATGCCTCTTATTCTATTTTTATTAAGAGAGCAAACTCATCTTTTTTCAAATCTCAAGGGGACTAAGACAAGGTTGTCCTTTATCACTCATGATTTTCTTTTTGGTTGTAAAAGGACTTAATCGAGCAATTATGGAGACAAATAACTAGTTATTTAAAAGGAATTAAAGTAGGTTATTATGTGTTCTTAACTCATTTACTTTTTATAAATGATATTTTGCTATGTTCCAATGGCTCAGAAAGGGAAGCAAGGAAAATAAAAGATCTCCTAATTATACAGTGCAAGGATATAGGTATGGAATTACAAATATATGTTGTTGGAATTGCATATTTACATTATTGGAATTACATATTCAAGATGTTATAAAAATTTTGAATAAAAAAAAATCTTCATATATACCCAGATTTCATGATAATGTTGAAATTTGTTTTATTTATTTTTGTTGGTTAGATAATGTTAGAATATATTTATGTTATTAAGTATAAATATCTAATATATTTTGGAGTGGTAATTGATGATAAAGTTTTTAGATTAATAAATATTTTATAGATTAAAAAATCATAAAATAATTTAATTTTTCTCATGACATAACAATGGTTTGCAATTTTATTAAATTTGTTATATATATGGAAAGTAATAGTTTATATATATATATATATTTTTAGGGGTACACTAATTAGTAATACATTTTTTCCTGAATTTTTATAAATCAATAAATCTTGGTTTATTATGTAAAATGGAAAAAAAAAACTCAATTTTTTTAATTTCTAATCCTCTTATCTTTTGAATTTATAAAATACTTATCCTTCTTATTATTATCAATATCATCATCATCAACCTTTTGAATAGATTTGCAAATCCATTTATCTTGCACATACTATTTCTATCTTACTACATACTATTTCTAAATTACTACAATAAGTTACAATAACAATGTGCTGCTTTAGATTACATAGTAAGCTATGGATGGATTATACATACAAATAATTAGAAGAAGGTAATTAGCATACCGTGGATGGAATAGAGTGTAGAAACAAAGAGTTTTCTACAACTTATATGGTTTTATAGTATTTTCATCAAAATGCTAAACATTGATATAGATATATTTTAATTTAAAATTTATTAAGGAAGAAGAAGATCATAAATATAAAGTTATTAAAAATCATTTTATTATAATTAACTATAGTTTTGAATATCATATTAAAAGCTTTATCAACTATGGAATTCCAAAACTTATTAGTAATCATCACATAAAATCTAATATACAATTTATAAAAAAAATCATAGATAGAAAATTATAAAAAATTACTTCATTGCACAGAAAGTATGGGGGAGATGTTGTGATGTGGTCTAATTAAAAAATCAATGTAGGATGTGTAACGTTTTTTTATATTGAAGTGTAAATTTTGTGGATTTAAGATTAAAAAACAATTACACCTCAAGAAATTGGATGCCTATCAATGCTTGATAGATCTGAATTTAAAATGGAGCTAGGCTAGTAATAACTAATTAAGATATTAAATTATGTCATGTTAAAAATTGAAATCCAAAACCAATTAGAATACATCCCATAAAATCAACTAATATGAAAACTCTAAAACCAAGCAGAAATCTTAGTCATCGCATATAATCAACTTGTACTATGATATAAACATGGAATTTTAAAATGAATTAGTAAAGATAGAATTATATATTTTAGAATTATATTTAAAAATTCTACTTTATCATGTTATTTTTATAGAATTTTATAACAAATTAATAAAAGATAGAATTATATTGAGAAAAAATATAGAATTAAAAGTAAAAAAATAGGATGGTTTCGGTCTTTTCTTTTATTCAATAGTTTTAATTACAATTTGAGTGGTCTTAACAGTGAATAACATGTGTTTTTTTTTTAAAGTTCGATTCAAATATGGAGAGTTCAAAAGGTCTGATTGCTAAAGTTTAAGAACATGTTTTTCTTCTTTGAAAATTACAAGTTCAAATCTAGAGAAATCCCATAAATAAGGATATCATTCTGAAGACTAAAGTTTACAGAAATGTCTATACCCTATCCCAATCAAGTTTACAGAAATGTCCATACCCTATCCCAATCACAATCAGACTATACATTAACCCCATGGGAATAATGATTGAAAGATTGAATGAGCTATGGTGACTGATAAATGAGGTCATTGTTTAGGTGGTTATTGCTTTTGCTTCTTTACTTGAATGTCTATTGCACTTCATATGGCTCTTCACCAGTTGTCCTGCCGCCAAAGCAAACATGAGGGAGAGCTCTCCAGCCAAAACTGCTCCTACCACAATTCTCTCCAACTACTGAGCATTCGCATCAAGGCACTACGCATTCGCTCCTTTCACTCCCAACATATTCAAGCAAGCAACTTATGAAGCTAACTGTGTTCCACCTCCCACTTTTCCTACCTACAAACAAGCAAAGCAATTGCCAATTAACCTCACATTATAGCTCTTGACTACTCGAATCAAAACTCAAATTGAATAGATCTCCATTAATGCTTTTCTTCATCTTCACTAGGTGAGCCAAAGAAAGTATTAAAAAAAACATTAATGAGTGTAACTTTTCTTACCTCAATACAAGGCATTGTGACTGAAACATGTAGATCCTTTCCACCATTGGATGTCGATGCCTCCATCATTGTAATGCAATGAGAGCTCTCAATGTTCTGGGCAGGATCTTGGCCTATTGCAATAAATACAACAGAGACAATATTGGATGCATGGGCATTGAAACCCCCCATGGCACCAGCCAATGTAGATCCAGTTAAGTTCTTGAGCATGTTCAATTCTAACAAATCTGGAATTGTGGTCTTCAAGACCTTGCTCACAACTTCCTCGGTGATGATAGCCTCACACACTACTGATTTCCCTTGCCCTTCAATCCAGTTCACATCTGTGGGTTTCTTGTCTGCACAGAAATTACCCGATGGCCGGCCAAAACATTGCATTAAACAAAAATTTCAACACAACAACAACAAAAAGGCAACAACAACAAAAAGGCAATCAAAGATGCACACACATAGTGAAAGAGGGATAACCGTAAATCCAAATTTTTGTCAGAATCACAAAGACTTGCATTTCATAGACAGACTCACCAGAAACACTGATAACATCCATATCAGGAAACTCCTTCTGAAGAAAATCTAAAACATTATGCACGCCCTTGGATACCATAGTCATCCCCATGGCATCTCTAGTGGAGCAAGAAAATCTCATGTACAGATTCCTTCTTGCAATTGCACATTTGATCCCTTGCAACTTGGCAAATCTGCTGGTGCTGTTATTATATACAAATCACGTCAGATCAGCGAGAAATACTCAATATTTTGAAGTGATCAAAATACTCTAGATTGAGGATGCATGCGAGCGAAAAGAACCAAAAATAAATTTAATTACCATACCTGTTGAAGATGAGAGACAAGCTTTCAGAATTATTGGTATTTTCCAAGTAAAACTTGAGTTGTGCAACTCTCTTGGCAGTGGGGAATCGAATGATAGGAGCCCTGGTCACGCCATCTTTGAGAAGAACACTTGTAGAACCCCCAGACATATGAATGGCCTTACAACCTCTGTTAGTGCTGGCCATTAAGCATCCCTCGCTGGTGGCCATGGGAGCCATGCTCTTAGAACCATCAAGGATAAGAGGCCCTACAACACCCACAGGAATCTACACATACCCAACAGGCAGTTTACAACATTGACTGAGGATGGATCCATAATCGAATCCGTCCAAGGGAAACCCATCCAGACATCTCCCAGTCATCATCTCCAATGCCCTTCTTCTCACCCAAGCAACTCTCCTACAGTCTTCCCCAAGAGCCAATTCCAACAAATAAGAAGCCACTTTTCCACCCCTCACAACAGCTGCAATATCTTCATCCTTATTGTCACCCAAAAATGATGATAATATCGTTCCCTCCTCCTTCACCTGGAGTTGCACTTGAGGAGGAAGTTGAGGCTTAAAAACAACAATGCCCAATTCTTCATTGGGAATTGGCTTCACACATGGAGGAGGGTTCATGAGCTCCTCCTCCTTCCTAACATGATGAAAGTCATGATCCCAAGAAAATGACCCCTCACAGCCTTTGGTCTTGGAGGTGGTGCTAAAATTCTTGACATAATCGATTCCAAAGAATCCGATCAAGTAGATGAAGGAGGCAAGCTGAGCCAAAATGGCTAGCATCTCCCCAAATCTCATCACATGGAGAAGAGGCATTGAATTTGTGATCTTCTCCCTCCATCTCCCCATTAGAAAATAGAAGGCAGTGAAAAAAAAGACAAAAAACACATTGGAATAGTCTAGAGACTCTCTGCATGAACCTAGAGTGAATTGCCCGAAGCAAGAAATATTGAATGCAATCAAACATGATCATTTTAATAATATGACCTACTATAAGCACGGTTGACAGATAGACTGACATACTGGCTGATTGTATGTCAAGCAATATCAAATCCCAAGTAAGGTGGGTAAAGTCTAGGTATAAATATTTTTTGGTTATTTTTCTTAATTTTTTTAATACTCGTCAATGATAAAAATTGTCAATTCAAGACCTTTTATCCAATAAGATTTGAATACTATTTTTCAAAAAATAATTTATAAATATGAAATTTAATGAAACTTTCACTTAACTTTATAAAAACTGAAGTATTGATATCAACTAATAGGTAAAGACAAAACATATAGTCTCTGGCTACGATAGGGACTAAAAAGATATAATTGGTTTGGATTATAAGTGAATACTACACAAACGTAATATTTTTTCAATTTTTAATAGTTTTATCATTCAAAATATTTTTTATCTTAATCTTCACTATTTTTTTATGTTATATGAAAACTAATGAAAATTTCGAAGCATTGAACATAGTACCTATTGGAAAAGACCCGGGACTCAAATGTACCCAACAATTTTTCATTTAATCCACAATTGTGTTATCAAAAGAATTATTTGGTTAGGAGCTTGCAATATTTTTTTTATAATACACAAATGCATAAACATCCAAGAATTTTTGCCATCTTCTATTATTGGTATAATGTAATCTAGAGAAATATTTGCACAAAAATATGCACAATGACATTGTTAATGCATAAATCTCACACATGCAACATTTTGGCTAATCTTGCATAAATATATCATCAACATACAACATGCAGCTAACTCAAGACATCCTCATCACATCCAAAAGATAAATTGAGCCCTAAAATTTCAAAGGAAATTTGGTACGACAAATCAATTAGCTAAAAGCATTGGACATATGCGCTAATTAGTGCGACCTTCCTGTTCAGTTACCTGCGTGTACCCGTGCAGAGTTTGCTTCAAAATCCACGCGACTGTCAAAACGTCTGGACCCATTCATTCTACAACGCATTCAAAGCTCAAAATGGCTATCTTGGCTCCAAAATTAGAATGAGACTCATCACATGCTTGGAAACACTCAATAGCCCCACTCATGTACTTGGAGAACCAATTCAAAGGGAAGAGTGTTCACTTTTGTATCTAGATGTTTATTGGCCTCCATTTGGCCTATAAAAGGAAACCATGGGCATGCATTCTATAGGTGAAAATCAAAGAAAATTATAATGTTGGAATTGCATTTAGAGCTCACCTTTCAATCCACTTCCTACCTCAAGTTCACATGCAAAAGATCCCTTTTTTTCTTCCTCTAAGAAGCAATTGTTTCTCGATTGTTTCCTTCTTCCTCAAGGAACAATATTCTCCGTTCATTCTTTTAGTTTAGTTATTTTTTATTGAAGTTGTTTTAGCCTGTGAGTGCTTGGTCTATCTAACCAACGGCTAACACTGTTTCCTTGGATGCAAGCTACAAGGATAGCACTGAAGATTGCTCAACCTTGTGTCATTTTTCCCTTAATAGTATCTATGGTGACTCACAGGAAATTCACCTTATTGATCAATAACTTATCGTGTTCATTCACAAAGTTTTTTTTTTAATTGTGAAAAATAAGGTCAATTATTGTAGTTATTGGGGAACGATAGTAGGGAATGGGGGATTTATAGGTATTGGGGGGTTATAAAATGGGGTATCTAGTAAAAATAGGGAATATCTCATAAAAATTATGTTTTTTTTATCGAAAATATGTATTGGGAGAGGGATCAACAAAAGGATTTTGGTACGTATTTATTAATATCTAGTGAAATTAAAGGTATTCTTTAATTTCCCATGAACGAAGTCGCTATGGAATAGTTTCACTGAGTGAAGACCCTGTGTGGTGAATCCACTCTTATTTTTGTGGATTGCATTCTAGATAGGTTGTGTTTTGCTAGAGAACTTATTTTGGGTGTTGTGCAAGTGCAGGAGGTTATTGTCGAGCCTCTCGATAGTCAGATTTCAGAAGCCCCTTCCTATATTAATTTTTTTTATCAGTAGCATGGTTCTCGATGTCTCGACCACGCAAGATAGAACACAAATCTCTTCGACATCCACGATAACTCACTATGTTTCTTCATTGTAATTGTGCAATAAATTAGAGCGACCTCTGTAACACTTTGCTCGTGGTACATAACACGTCTTTGGGTCCAAAAACTGTGTGAATTTTCCATTTTTTTGCATTTTACCTCTATTTTCATAGTCACTTGTGGTTTCAATGACTACTTAATGGACCAGGAAATAATAATTCACATTCAGTTGTATTTTCTTTAGTAATTACATAACTTATCCCAAATAGGAAGTAAAGAAGTGATTTCTTGAATACGTTTTAGGCTAAAATACTTTGGGAATTTCAACGGACCCCTTAGTACTCACTAGTATATGAATGATTAGTCTAGGAAAGTTGATTTAGCTACCACTAGTTAGATATCTTATTGCTGATTGCTTATTTATTTTTTTATGCAAGATAGTTTAGCTCACTTTCTCACACAAGCAAAGGACCTAAAAACTCATCTTTCCCCAAGTATGCTCTTTGCCTTGCACTCTTAGTGATCTTCGTAAATAAGAAAATGGGGAAAGGTTTGAAATACCTCATTTGCACACATTTATTTCATTAAGAAATTTCGTATTTTTTATTTGCAAACAATCATTTGATATTTAGAGTTGAATTAAAGTGAATTCCCATGTGTCTTTACTTTATGCTCTTTAGTTAGTTACAAATTTCAATTTCATTTGATTTCCAAACACATGTGTTGTTTCCACTTAAGACCACACCAAGAGACCTAAATGTTAAAGTTACAACATCATGAGTCATTCTCTAGGTCAATCTTGTGTGTAAATATCTAGCCTTGTGTGTCGAGGTAGTGCCTTATAGGAGCCTGAGTTGGAATCAAGAATCTTGGAGAAGAATCTTGAGTTGGACTCAAGACATCGATAAGCTTCATGTGTTGGGGCAAGTGCTTTGTATGTCAAAGTCATGATGTTGTATAGTCTTGCTAGTCAAGGCTAAGGTGTTGTGTTTCAAGACTAATCCTCATGTGTTGAGGTGGTGGGTCATGTGTTTAGGTGATGCATTGCATGTTGAAGCATGTATGGTGTGTGATGTACTACTAACCATGGTTGAGCTATTAAGTCTCCTCTAGATACTAGCCACCACTAGAGTGAATTACTTTAGCATACAACCACTTGGAACAATAGTAGAACAATATCATCACATCATTGGGAAAAATTTCCTTAGTATATTTGATATGATAATTAAACTGGAAAATGTGGACCATGAAGATAAGATAAGAGCTAAATATAAGATATGAGTGAACTGCACATAAAGAATTAATTAAGAGATAAATAAAATTGTTAAACTTCAATGAAGACTTCAATAAGTCAAAGGAGAACTCGAATTGATCACTACAGTGATGTTAACAAGAAATAATCAGTTAAGAGAGTTAACTAAGTGATAACAAAGAATATCTAGCTAACTAAATGTTATTGCATGACGACACTTATGTTAAACTACAATATGACATTTATGTTAATCTAAAATACAACATTTGATTTGCAACACCCGCATGACGACACTTAAGTTATCCACCTAACTAAGTGGGAAAGCTTTCAGTTAAGGGGTGAGTTCATCCTAAGATTTAGTTTAGTGAGTTGATGCATTGCATGAGAAGTGGGGTGGACTTCTTCATGCAATGCTGATGCATCCAGTTAGAGGGAGAGTTCATATTGAAGTCATAAGATAAAAATAGAAGCCAATGCATGAGAAGGATATATAAATATGTTATACATGATTGATGAATCCAATGTGAAGTGAATTCTCTTCTCTCTTGAAGGAAATTCACTTCTTCCTTGTGCAATATATTATTCTAAGACTCTCTTCTTTTCTTTATCTTGCTCTGTAATTGCATCGGGGGTGCTTGATGTAAAATACATTCTCTGCTATCTATCAATATACTAAGGAAGGTTTTGCTGGGGTTTTCTCTCTCAAGTCATAGAGAGTTTCCCCATCAGTACCTTCATGTGCTGAATGTGATTTCTTATGTGTATGATTTTTATTTGATTTCATGTATTATTGCAACTCCAAATTAAAGATAAAAAATTAATATTAAAGACTCTTTCTCATCTAGTATGCTCTCCATCTTCCACTCTTAGTGATTCAGATGGATCATAATGATTTGAAAGTTTGAAATACATCTCTTGCACTCCTTAATCCAATTTGGACCATTTAAAAATCAACACTGCACTTGTAATTCACAAACTAACTAAATTCATCCACAGGAGGTCACAAAATAACATTTTAGTTAGTTTAAGATTGATGGGATAGGTGGTGAGCTCCCAATATGGATGCCTAATGAGGGTAGCTATACTAAGAGCCTACTTTAAATGTCAACCCGGGGGACGTACAAACTTTAGAGGTGCAGGCACTATCTGTGCTGTTATAGGATAATCTTTGTCGCGGTTGGGTGTCGGTATCAATGTTTTCAGGGTTGCCTACTCAATATGTAAAACTGTTTATACTATGGAATTAAATACTGGAAAACAGTAAATCTATTTTAAAGAATTAAAGTACTAAAAGCAGTAAATCTGTTTTAAAGAATTAAAATGCAAAAGCAGTAAATCTGTTCTAAAGAATTAAAATGTTGAAAGTGGAAGAGATAATCCTATGAATTTTCTTAAGTGCGGAATGGTAAACCTAGAAAGTGAAATGTCACAACAGATCTACTCTAATATTGGAGAAAACAAGGGTTGTAATTACTTTATGCATAAAACTAGAGTTCTGATTTAAATCGTTTAAATACTAAAACTAAAATTGAAGTGCGATCGTTTCATGCTACACATCTATTTACTAAGAAGTCAGAGTAATTAATCTCGATGGGAAACATTCATAAACCTTAGATCTAAACCATGAATTTTGAAAGCAAAGCTAATACATATGTAATCGTTGGTAAAAATGTGCATTGGAAGAAAGCAGCTACAGGACTATTGAAACCATATTGCGGAACTACATAGCGTATTATAAATTACTACAAAATCCATACATCATTCAAATGCTTTCATGTATGATATAAATTTTCATCATTGTAAAACACATAACCGAAAAATACCTGAAAATGGAAATCCCCTAACTTACGTGTTGGAGGGGCCCTCTCCAACCCGTACTCAGGAGAGAACAAAACTTATAAACGCTGGTTGGAATTTAACATCAATCTCTTATTAAAATATAAAATCCATGTCTTCACAAAGGTCCGTAACTTCGCAATATCTCAATAGTGCATAAAACTTAAAACAATGTTTCTCCAAAATGTCAACAGAGACCTCTCGCTACCCGAGAGGTCCATATTTATATAATTCGTAATGCTGAACTTAACTAAATGTCTAAATGCCGATTCCTCTTAAACATGATTGCGTTCTCTATAAATCAGGAAACAGGGTGCCGAGCTGCATGAATCTTCAGTCTTCTACGTGTTTGTCCTTTAGTGCCCCTGAACCTACTCAATCACGCTTGGTTTCCACAGAATTAGTTTATTGAATATGCATTTTAACATACAAGAATAATCTTCAAAAACAATTTCATTAAATAATTAAAGTAAAACATTTTTCCCACAAATGAGTGTGTTTATTCGTCATTGCTTGAGCTTGACTGCGGGAAAAAGGTTTATCAAATACCTAAAAATTGGACTCATCATTCTCTCCCATACTTGAAGGGTTCACCCATCCTTGGGTGACTTATTCAATTCATCGATGACATCCCTGATATCCCATGCTACCACCCTAGCTATCCCTGCCTTCCTGTGATATCCAAAATTATGATCCTCCCTGGCCCATGCCCTCCTCTATCCCTCTTCATTAATCTATTCCTTGATGACTGGGGAAAGAAAGAATGAGGGATTCAGCCTCATCCTGATCCATCCGAGTTGATTTCTTGCTAGGGATTCTTTGTAGAGTGTGGTTTTGAAAAGAGCATCATCAAGCCTGAGGGGAGAGTGGAGTTCTCTTTTCTTCAGATCGTTTTCCACCCTACTCCACCTTTCCTTAATGGACTCATTAAACTCCTTCTGTGTGCTTCGGAGTGTAATTTCAAAATGAGTCACACCCTCATATTGTTTTGCAAGGAGAATGGGTATTAGTTCCTCGTCCTGGGTGAGGATCCTGTAGTTATAGATTATCCCTTCAGGGTGAGTTGGCTCTGGTCTAATCATTAATGGGGTTTCCCATTTGGATGCGACATAGAGATGGTAGTCCTGTGATCGATCAATTTTTTGGTCCATCCACGAACATAATTCCCTCAACTGAAAATCGCCCACATATGGGTTTGGAAACCAGTTGGTCGAGCCAGAAACTACGAAATTATGTAAGAAGAATTCACTCAATTGGTCCTTCTCTAGCTCTGTGGAGTCCAAACATGCATCCATAAACTCTTTGGGAGTGCTTATCTCTATAGAGAGACCTTGCTTCAACCTCTGGAGCTGGAATTTGCCCCATTTCTCCTGTATATAAACTGCATATACTGCCGACGGTGGTCTGAAGTCCCGTAGTCTATCATATATGCCAGTAGTAGTGGCCAAAACATCCTTTAATTTGGTAATCTCCTGGTCTTTCTTTGCTAATTCATTTTGTGCCTTGGCCAATTTTTCTTGTAGCGCTGAATTCTTCTGCTCAGCCAGCCGCAGCTTTTTTGCATGATGCATCTTCAGGATTTGTATCTTCTCGGCTGAGAACGGCTGGCTTCCTGGCCCAATTCTTAACGTTGCTAGCTCATTTCTGAGCCTTTCCAATTCTTCCCATGCCTCAGCGAGTTGGGTAATGACCTCGGGGTTTTCATTGTGTTCTGGAGGATTCCCCTGGAGGTTGCCTTGCTTTTGTAAGCCCTGCTCTTCTTCTTTATCCATTTCTTCTTCATCATCCCATTCTTCTTCTTCATCCCGTTCTCCTTCTTCATTCATTTCCTCTTCTTCTTCTTCTTCTTCATCCTCTTCTTCTTCTATAGTGGGATCCTTCTGGTCTATAAAAGGATCAATGTCATCATCAGACACATTGGTAACCAGGGGGCTGGTTTCCCTTTCTTCCTCCTTGGAGACTTGGATTCTAGCTACCTGTGTGAATCTTTTGCTGCGCCTCGTCGACCCCTGACTACTGGCAGGAATACCTGGGTCTGATTTGGGGGAGTCCTCTTTTGAGTGCTTTATCTTTACCAAGGTGTCAGCCACACTTTCCAAGTCAATTTTTCTCTTTGCCCCTGATACAGAGGTGGTCTTACATTTTGATTCTGGTGGCAAGGGCGTAGTCTTCATTCTCTAGACGCCCTTAGCAGATACCACTATGAACTCCTCCCAAGAGAGCTCTGGAATCTGTGCTTTTAGTTCCTCACCAACTATTAGTTTGATCAGCCCATGATGGGCCAAAGCATCCTCTTTTCCCTTATCCACCTTCCTACTCATTTCCGCTAGGGATTGGAGCAGGTAAAATGGAATGCTAATGTTGTCGTTTGCTGAAATGTGACTCCTGTGCGTGAGAAGTTCCAAAATACGGAAATGGAAAATGGGAGCATAACTTAACCTTCCAGTGCAAGTAATGTACCTTTGGACAATTGCAGCCATTTGATCCCATGGTGCTGGCATGGAGAGTCTTTTGACTCCATTTTTGTCCTCATCGTAAGCTTCCCCTTGTTCAAAGAATGCTTCTTTTGCTGTGTGGTTTGCTTCCTTGTCACTGCTGCTCCAATGTAGGCCCATTGGAAGAACAATGTATTTGGAAATCATGTCCTCATACAATTTTATATGCAACCCTTTTACTCGGGTGATGTACTGTTCATCTTTGATATGTTTGAGGTTTCTTGCGAACTCCTGAGCTACCCCTGTATCGTATCCTCTCAGTCCAAGGATGAAAGGAATCCATCCTGAATTGCAAATGATCTACAGGACTCTCGGGCTCTGATAAATGGCGCTGTGATCTTCCGGTTCACTTTTCTTGAAACCCTTTGTCATTTTAGAATCTTCTTTATAATCAGACAAAACCAGAACTTTGGAATATGGTTTATACCTTCAACTGGTCGGGGCTCTGCCTACAGGCTCGAGGATTGCAATGCTAGATGAGTGAGCGCATTAGCTTTGGTCTGTTGCTTCTTGGGAATTCCGAGTGGTTCCTTATATGCAAAGTCGTGGAATATTATGCAGCCTTACTTGCTGTCTTTCCACACCTATCCTTTCCATCATTCCTGTACTTGCCTCTTTTAATCTCCTTTTTTTCCCATGATTGATCTCTGTATTCCCTTGATCGATATCTATATTCCCATGATTGATCTCTATACTTCATATGGTGAAGGTTGCGATCATGATTTGTTGAGGGTGACAGGACTTAGGTAGCGATCATGAGTTATTAAGGTGATTCGACCATGCCGCTGATTTAAAATAGAAGCTATCCTCAGCTGACTAGAAACGAATGCATTGTGGGATAATGTTTTACCTTAAGAATAAAATAAAATCGTTCTAGAGATTACCTTGGTATGTATGCGTACCTGCATTGATGATCTGGTGCATTTTTCATACATGGCGGATTCTGTAGTAGATTTGGCGGTGTCTGTAGTTGATTTCTGCATGTCAGTAGTTACATGTGTTGGGTGCTTTTTCCTTTTTGCCTGTTTGTATTTGCTGAAGTGTCTTCTTTTGAAAATTGTGTCAGCTGTTGATAAGAATTATGTGATAATGCTTCGTATTGGATGATTGCATGGTTGTATGTGACTGGCTCTCTTGAATAAATTGCAGGCTCGCGTGAATGTTGATATGTAATGTATCTGGCTCGCTTGAATTAATTTGCAGGCTCACTTGAATAAATGTCAGCCTCGCTTGAATCAATTGTAGTCTCTCTTGAAGTATGGTCAGGCTCTTGTGATGATATGGCAGAGTTGAAATGAAGAGTGTGCTTGGATTGTTCCTATAGTGGTAGATATTTTTGGTGGCTTTCTTGAATGCATATCCAACTCACTTGAATTGTGGTTGATATTTTGTCTTTCAATAGTAATGATGGATCTTTTAGAGGGATATACGTGGCCCTGTAATTTTTCTGTTTCTTTTTATGAATTTTTCATTCCTTTCTCTTTTTTCATTTTTTTTCTCTTTTTTCTATATTATATATATATACATTAGAGAAATTTTGAGGTCAAAAAAGGGCCTCAAAACAAAGAAAATGTACTATAAAATACAACCAATCACATGCTAGTAGATGACATCATCCCCCTTGGTGAGGTGGCATTGCATGAGTTAAGAATGCTTATTTGTCAAATTTTCTATGGTGGATGAAAACACATAGTTAACCAAGGTAGTGGTGTAAGTACTTTTAAGTCATAAAGTAAAGTACTCATAATGATAGTCTTTTCATAAAATAATATTATTGTCATTTTCAAGTAAAGTACTCATAATGAATGTCTTTTCACACTTTCACATAAAATAATATTATTGTTATTTTCAAGTGAAGTACTCTTAATTCATAAAGAAAGTCCTTTCACATTTTTTTATAAAATAATATATTATCATTTTTATGTTTTTAATTTTAAATTATATATTCACTTCATTTTATTTAATAACATAATGTCAAACTAATAAAGAATAATAATAGATTTAATAAATAATAATAATAATAATAATAATAATGCAATGTGGATTATAATAATATTATTGACATTTTACATGTAAATAAAGTCTCAATTAAATTACATTATTAAATTCATGAGAAAAGTACTAAATATAAAAAGTCAACATAAAATTTTAAAAAAAGCTCTTAAAAATGTTTTTTATTATTTAATTTGATTTGCAAGTTCAAGACAAATAAATGTTAAAGGACAATACATTTTTGAGAATTTACAATGAATCTTAGTCACATCAATGTAGACTTATTTTATTAATTTTATTTCTAGTGAATTTTGAAAAGTAACTCAACCATGGTTATTTATATTGTGCATAGAAAATAGTGTGGGAGGTGACTTGTCATATATACCTACCCCATAAAACCCCCAATTCATAATATTTTAATATATCTCATATTTTTGTAGTACATCTCTTAGGAGGCCCTTTTTTGACCTCAAAATCTCTCTAATGTATATATTTTTGAATGAGTTGAATTTTACTGTTTTACCGCGTCCTCTATCAGCATCAAGTGTTGCTGGTAGAGTACTTGTGTGAATTCTTCTTTTGACTGTGGTTTCTTGTAAAGTTTTAGGAGATGCCCATTCACTATCATGGGGAACTCCTCTTCATCAATTGTAATAATTCTCACAGCTCCATTTTCATAAATCTTCTGTATAATGTAAGGTCCAAGCCATCTAGTAGTTATCTTCCCTTTGAATGTGTGAAATCTGGAGTTGTAAAGTAGTGCCCAATCACCTTCGTTGAACTTTTTATCCTTCAGATGTTGGTCATGCCATTTCTTTCTTTGTTGTTGGATTATTTCAGTATGTGTAAGTGCTTGTTGGCGGTGCTCATCCAGTTGATTCAGCTGTAGCATGCGTTCTTTTTGAATTCCTGATAGGTCCATATGTAAATATGCTGCAATTCTTAATGTCTTTATTTCAAATTCGATTGGCAGCATGACCTTTTTTCCATAGACTAGTTCATAAGGTGTGAATCCTGTAGTTGTTTTCCATGTAGTATTGTAAGCCTAGACTGCCTCACTAAGTCTGTCAGCCCAATCCTTCTTGTGAAGTTGGACAGTTTTTGTCAAGATTCTCTCTAATTCTCTGTTGGTTACCTCAGCTTGACCATTTGCTTGAGGGTGATAGGAGGATGAATGTTTGTGCTTTACATTGTTTCTTTTCATCAAGTCTTGAATTAAATTTGATGTGAATTGTGGGCCCTGATCAGAAACTAATTCTCTTGGCACCCCAAACCTGTGAAAGATCTGCTTAGTAAAGAATTTAGCCACACTGGTTTCATTTGCAGCAGCCAATGTTGCTACCTCTGTCCTTTTTGTAAGGTAATCAATGCATACGAGGATGTAGCTTTTCTGATTGGACTATGGGTTGAATGGGCCAACAAAATCAAATCCCCACTTTTCAAATGCTTCCAAGGAGATTTGTGGATGGAGTGGCATTTCTTGTTTTTGTGTTGGTTTTCCCATTCTCTGGCAATCATCACAGTGGGACACATACTGATAAGCATCTTTGTGGAGTGTTGGCCAATAATACCCTGTTTGCAAGATCTTGTAGGCTGTCCTTTTTGCAGCATAGTGTCCTCCACAGGGTTCATTGTGGGTGGCATGCATTATGCCATGTACTTCATATTCCCTAATGCATCTTCTAAGTACTTGATCTGGTCCCTGTTTATAAAGCATGCCCTCTATCCATGTATATGTGGCACTTTGCCTTATTACTTTTGTCCTTTCTTTATAACTGTAATGTTCTGGAAACTTTCAGGATACTAAATAGTTTGCTATGTCAGCAAACCATGGGCTTCTTATTGATATGGCAAAAAGGTGCTCATCAGGTAAGTTATCTTGAACCAATTTGTTATCTTTTCCATGTGTGACTCTTGACAAAAAGTCGGCTACCACATTATGCTTGCCTGGTTTATCTATTATATTAATGTCAAATTCTTGTAGTAGTAGCATCCATCTAATAATTCTCGCACTAGTATTAGGCTTGTTCATAAGATATCTGATTGCTGAGTGGTCAGTGTGGATAAAACTTTGGTATCCTGTGATGTAATGCCTGAATTTATCGATTGCATGTATGACTACCAGAAATTCCTTCTCTGTGATTGTGTAGTTGAGTTTTTCCCCAGCCAAATTTTTGCTTATATAGTATATGGCATAGGGTTTCTTGTCTTGTTCTTGTCCAAGCACAGATCCGATGGCTTTATCTGATGCATCTATGTGGATGTGAAATGGAATTTCCGAGTTTGGTCCTTGGATTATTGGTGCTGTGATTGTTTTATGCTTAAGACTTTCAAAGGCTGTCATGCAGTTGCTTGTCCATATGAACTCATTGTATTTTGTGAGAAGTGCAAACATGGGGGCAGCAATTTTGCTATAATTTTCAATAAACCTTCTGTAGTATCCTGTTTGTCCAAGGAAACTTCTCACATCCTTTTGTTTGACATGTGGGGGCAGCATTCTGATTACTAAGACTTTGGCTTGATCAACCTCTATACCTCTTTGTGATATATGATGTCCTAGAATTATGCCTTCTTCCATTAACATCCTGCATTTGTCATTGCTTAGGCACAAGCTCATTTCAATACATTTTTTTAATATTAATTCAAGATTTTTCAATGCCTGGTCAAAGCTCTGTCCATAGGGTGTGAAATCATCCATGAAGACTTCCATTTTGTCATTCAAAAAATCGGAGAAAATACTCAATATGGCTCTTTGAAATGTTGCTGGGGTGTTACATAAACCAAAGGGTAGGACCCTATAGGCATAAGTTCCCCATGGGCATGTAAAGGTCGTCTTATCTTGATTAGCTGGGTGTATTAAAATTTGGTTGTACCCACTGAAACCATCTAAGAATGAAAAGTACTTGTTTCCAGATAATGTATCCAACACCTGGTCTATAAATGGAATTGGAAAATGATCTCTCTTGGTTGCTTTATTCATCTCCCTGTAGTCCACACAAATTCTCCATTTGCCTCCTTTTTTGGGCACTATGACTAGTGGTGAGACCCACTCACTATCAGATATTGGATAGATGAACCTTGCATCTAATAAATTTTGTAATTCCACTTTGACTATGTCTTTTAGTGCAGGGTTTATCCTTCTTTGTGGTTGCTTGATAGGAGTAGAACCTTCTTTGATGTAAATGTAGTGTTTGCAGATATCAGGATGTATTCCTTTCATGTCTGCATATGTCCATGCAAATGCTTTACTCTGTTCTTCTAGTATCTTCATCAATTTCTTTTCTTGCTCTGGTTCCAAATTGGAATTTATGTTGACTGATTTGCCAGGGTGAATTTCCATGACTTTTACCTTTTCAATATGTTCTTCCAATACTTCTGTCCATAAGTCATCCATGTTCTGTGTTAAACTGTCATCTATTTCTGTGGAAAAAAATTCTTGAATAACATGATTGTTAGAAGATACATTTTGTATAACTCTATCTATATGGCCATCTTCGTCTATTGCTTTTAGTGATATTGCAACATCAATTGTTAGGATAGGTTAGAGGTAGTGATTTGGTGTGTTCTGGTAATCATCAGTACAATTTTGATATTCTAACTCTGAAGATTTCATTGCTGGTGGGTAGATTGTGATTTTCTTCCTGGTATGTCCACCGGTGATTGTCATATTTCCTGATCGGCAACCTATGTAAGCGTCCGTAGTTGCTAACCAAGGTCTACCTAGGATAATTGGATAGCCACTAAGTTTGCTTTTGATTTCGTTATTATAAAATCAGCTGGGTATTCCCAGGATTCAATATTGATCATAATGTCTTCTAGCATTCCTTCGGGTTTCACAGTGGACGTGTCTGCTAGTTGGAGTACTGTTGTGGTTGGTCTGACCATTGATTGGAGTCCCAGGTATAACATGGTTTCTTTAGTCATGACATTGATCGCAGCTCCCAAATCTATTAAGATTTTATTTATTTTCTTGTTATTTATGGTGACGTTTACTACAGGACTACCAGGATCAAGATATTTAGGGTTTATTATGACACCCAGCATCAAATCGGCCAATTGTCCCACTACATTAATAGTTAGTGAATCATGCTTCCTCCTTCCTCGTTTCTTTAGGCAATTATCTCTAATAAATTTGTTGCAGATGGGCACATCCCTTATGGCTTGTAAAATCGGGATTTGGATGTTTAAGTGCTTGAATTCGTTTAAAATTGTATTATCTTCCTCTTCTTTTGTACTTCAGACTAGTTTTTCTGGAAATGGAGGGTTTTTGTTGTGTGGGAGTGGTTGGGTTTCTTCCTCAGGAGTTTTTGGTTCGTCAGGATGTTGAACATAGGGTTCTGATGTTTGGTCTTGCGCTTTAGGTTGTTGGATGTTGTGCGGGGATGTATTCTGCAACATTTTTCCAGATTGCAGGTTTATTTCGTTTATTTCTATGGTGTCTACAACATAAGTTGGGAATTGTGTGATATTAGCGTTATAAGCATGTTGCATTTGTGGGGGTTTGTTATTATTAGGATTTGGAATTGGTTGGGCTGGAATGGGTGAAGGTCTAGCGGGTGGTTGAGGTTGTGGGGGTGGCATAATAAGTGGTTGTTGTAATGGCGCCCTCCAATTTGATGGATGGGGGTATTTTTGCATAACTTGTGGTGGATGGAAAAGGTGGGGGGTATTGAGGATAAGACGATGGATAATATGGTTGTTGATAGGATGGTTGATATGTTTGTTGATTCTGTTGCCATTGGTTTTGATTTGGCTATGCTTGCCATGGAGTTGGTGCAGATTTCCAATTTGGTTGTCCTTGATTATAGTAGGCTCGATTGCTCTGTTGATATGGTCTAACAAAATCATTCCTCCTTTGATTTATAAAACAGAGATGTTCTATTGCTCCTTCAGCTGCTGGGTCTTGAATAGCTACCTTACATGAGGGCAAGAGGGGACATTTATCAGTGGAATGGTCGTCAGTGCAGAGACCACATACTTCTATTGTGTTCAAGGTGCACTGCCCCTTCTCATGTTTTTTTCTACAACGAGGACAGAAAACTGCCAAGGCTTGGTTAATTTCATCATGTTTCTTTTTTGTTTGAAGAGCATCAAGTTGCATGGCCAAAGATTACAAGATGTCAGTTTTCATGTCATCCAACAGGTTTCCTAAATCAGATTTTGTAAGTGTTGGTCCTGAAGATGATGATCCACCAGTGGATGTATGTGTATCCCTTGTCCCATTCTTCGTTTTCCTAGATCTAGAGTAGTTTTTGAATATTTGCAGGATCTGGTCAAAAGATTTCTGGAATATATCTCCATCCCCTAGGAGATTTAAGACTTCAAAATTTTCTTCTTTTACACCTCTAAGAAGGACAAGTTTTAGTGACTCAGGATCCAAGGTGCAATGACTGGCTCGTTTGTAGCTGAATTGAAATCTTTGGGCATAATCTTCTAATGACTCTCTTTCTCCTTGTTGCATCCTAAAGATTTCATCCCTAGTATTTTTGGACTTACAGTAGTCCCTATATTTTTCTAAGAATGCCTGTTTCATTTGATCCCAGCTAAAGATACTATTCCCTTCAACGCTCATGAACCACTGAACACCACGGGGGGTTCACTAGTGAGGCAATATCATATCACGTCCATTCATATTGGGGGGTTGAATACTCTTAAAAACCTCAAAAATATATTGCCCCGTATTAAGGGGTCAAGGGGGGTTTTTAATTTGACATAGTAATATAAATATTGGGGGTTATTTTATTTGGGAGTGTTGAGGAATAACCTCCAAATCATGGGATGGATTCATACGTCCAAATCACGAGATTGATTCATACCCACCTAAAACTTAAGGACCTTCCATTTTTATTTGATATTGCTTATGATCCTAAGTTTTGCTTAAATTTGATAATAGTGTACCAATGCTAATATTGATGGAATTCTCTTTGGATTATTTTCCTTGAGCAATCCTCATTTAATAGCTTATTTAGGCTTGGTTTGAATTGATGTTATATTGTTTTTCATCTTTAAGTTAAGAGATGTAGTTAAATGTGTAACATCCTGGAAAAATCACAAAAATTTGAAAATTTTCTACGTGACAATTAATGCTTATTTAATATGTGCGGAATAGAACAAAGCATAAAAGGTTATCCTGCTATAATAAATACCATGCTGGTTTATCGTCTAAGAAATTGTGACTAATAGAATTATGTTTATGTCTTGATGTTATTAATACTACTGCAACTTCTATTATTGATGTTATGATTTACGAATCAGTTATCTTTGACTAATATACTTTTATTGATTGATGAAGGGGTCCTACGGACACCACGAGTCTTATTTAGCATTCATGCTAAAGCATGTGATTTTGTACTTGTGACAGTTTACAGGTAAGAGTTTAAAGTTGCGACAAGTATTCAACAGTTTTTCAGAGAAGATCTGTAATGATCATTTCACGGTGTTGTACCTAGAATTATTTTTGGTTTCCATTCATGTTGAACTGTATGCAATTATCTACCTTCTTCCTCCGTGGCAATTTGTGGAAATCCTATGTATAACTGTCTTGCTAACTTGCCTAGGATCTATACTTCTACCATGGTCATAATAATTTAATTTATTAACAAGTCTTCTATTTCACTATACAATGGCATGTATGTATAAACAATCTTCTTTGATTATTTATATTATCTATTTATATGGTGTTTGGGACATTATCAAACAATTACAAACTATATACATAACATATTATATGTTGTGTGTTATGTGCAATAGTGTGGCCCCATGTGATAATATGCCACCCTAGTGAACTATACAAACATATGATGCTATGCAAAATGCGATATTATACAAACTTGATCGATAATTTGTAAACATATAATACTATATGATCCTACGATACTATGTGAACTTTGGAGATATTCTATTATGTGTTGTGTGCACTTATGTAACCTCGGTGATACTTATGCGACCTCGGTGAAGTTCTAACCAACCCTTAACTTAATGTTACAAGGGTGTATAATACGACCTTACCATAACTATATCCACGTTGTATGATGTGAATGTTAATATGGTTTACAGGTTGGCCGATGTGATTGTATCCTATGCATTGAATGTTTTCAACTAACGAGAATAGTGGGATTCCCTCGTGGATGGATTAGTAAGCTTGGTTCACGTGAAAGCATCTTGGTGCATCAACTGAGTGCTGAGTTGTAACTTGACACAGGTTTAAACGTTGCCGAGCTGGTTCCTTCGTGGCTGTGGTAGTGATGACTCATTTAATTTGGTACATGGTTTGTGATTTCGTAAATCCCACTGGTGATCTCCACCGTTGATATGGAAAGGGTTTCAATGCATGTGGTTAAACCCTACCTTTGCTGCGATCGATGAGTTTATTGTGATTTTTGTTACTTGGTAGTGGTAGCTGTGCATGGCCGACAGGATGAGGGTTTGTAGTTTGGTTGTTCTTCCTGTGGAGGCATAGCTCCTGAGTCTTGAACTTGTAACCTATGTAATTTATAGAGCCGAGCTCTCTCCAGATTCTTGTACAGTAAGGAATGCCTTGTTTGGCAGTCTTAGAGTTTGTCTTTGGGTGGTTCGATACCCCGACTTGTTGAGGGTTTGTCTTTTTTAATACAGGGTTTGAAATGAATGGCCAGGGGCCTCGCCAAAGTTGCTACCTCTCTCGGCACTGTTTCACTGTTTTAAAGTAGTTGATGGTTGGTGTTGGCTCCAGCTATACCAGCATTCGACGAAGTAGAGGTTTCGTTGCGGTTGCATCTGTCTTGGTGTTCATTGCTGCTACGGCTATCATTTTAAAAAGGTAATGTGTTTGATTTCCTTCCCTGTAATGTTCATACTTGAGTTACGTTTATTAGAATTTCGATACTGTAATCTTTCCTTCTGAGATACCATTTTAACCACATTTGTATTGTTCTTGCAGGGTAATATTCAATGGCTCCTCAATTCTGGACGTTGAAGGTTGGAAATAGCTATACCAAGCGGTAAGCCTCGACAGTTTCCTTGAAAATTGTGTGTAGAAGATGATGGCCGACTGTGTGATGTTCTGTGTGTTGTGTTTTAACTCAAAGATGTTTTGTAATATGCCGAATTAGGTTTGTAAATTTTGTCCTAGATCATTTTTTTCAAGAAGATATGTGAGTTGATTTGGAGCCAAAATATGACCTATCAGTGTCCATTCTAAAAATTTGAACGATTATTAGTCAGGTATGCCACCCAAGAAATCTAATAATACCCTCTGGTTTTAGGGTTGCAGTATTCTTTGATGTTTCGATTGATTTCCTGCTAGATACAGAAGTAATAGATTTAATAACATATTTTAAACAACTTCTGGCCCATTTGTATTATGCAACATAGTTGGATAAGAAGTTGATATGGATAGTTTTTACGATAATATTTTATAACCAAAGGAAGGGGGGATTTCACAGTAGTTTCCGGTAAGAAGTAGTTAACCAAACAAGGAGAGGTATCATACTTGTTTTTATCCAATCAAAGGGAGGTCCAAGGAGTGATTAAATGAAGAATAAAAATAATAAAGGAAGGTTGCGGTGTTGAATAAGGAGTATATCCGACAATCTAGATGCAAAACTGTGCAGATGTGAAACTGCACTGAGAAGTCCCCCCAAAAGTGTTTTTTTATTTTCGTTATCAGAGCAAATAGTTGCCAATATATCCAAATTAAATTCCATGGAAGATTCTTTTAAGTGTTGCTTGGGCCGTAGTTTTGAGTTGAAAATACCCTGTGAATCATGTTGAGAAATCTTAAAGAATATTTTGACATGTGTTATGTTGTTCAAACGTATGGTTTGTCGGCTAAAAACACAAGATTGACACCATACGTTCTGGTGCAACGAAGGAAGCATAAGTCCTAAGCATGATCGCACCAAGAAATCAAAGGTAGGCGGTGAAATAGAAACCCCACAATAGGTAAATGATTACAAGTAAGCTGGGTGTTTTTGTTGTTGGTTCCAATTCCAGAAACCCTAGCCTGAACATGACTGTAAAGACATCATTTTCAAGAAAAATATCTCCACAATAGTCCCACTCAAATCGAAGCTAGCGGTGTTTTCTTTTACTGTCAGGGCTTCGGCTAATCGGAAAAGAGAAACATATTGAGGGAAAATTATTGAAATGTGAGGAAAAAATACTATAATTGCGATTCGACATAATAGAATGATAATTACTAACTTAATCGGAATGCATTGATAATTACTAACTTAATCTAGTAATTCGACAAAGGGAAAAGAGAGAGTAAAGAAGGTCATGAAACCATGATGCTGCTAAAGAGTAAAGAAAGTAATGATCTAGCAGATCCAAACCTGGATCTAGATGAAATCCCATTTATTTTATTTCGAAAGTAGGCAGAGGTAGATAGAGATAATTGGAAATTAACGAGCAGAAGAAACCAGGACAAATAAAAACAATGCAAATTCCCCGCAGCGTCTCGTTTCTTGGAAAGTAATTTAGTTAGTAAATTAAAAAACCAAAGGTTACACATTTAAAAAATAAAGTAATTTCGCTGCATTATTTTTAAGTAATTGAAAGTATTTTAAAGTAATTGAATGCTTATTTCATTTATAGATCACGTGAACTTGCTTAACAAGCACGAGGTAAAAAAAATTATCATTTTTCTTTGCATAAAATGAAAAACAGAATTATGCACATATATAATTGGAAGTATTTGAAAAATGAGATAAATCTATAGACGCACGAGTCAAGAATGCTGTAACAACTACTGTATATACATTCCAATAATTAATATTAGTTATTATTTGTCGTATAATTTATTATAAAATTAAATAAAAATATAATGAATTAAAAATGTTAAAGATGAAGAGTGAAATCTTCAATTTTAAATTTAGAGAATGGCTATCATTAATTCTGAATTTAGAGAAGGGCTATCATTATTACCCTGGTTAAAGAGTTCACCACCATTCATATTCCATGAAACTTCTCCCCTTTGGAATTTGCACGCTCATAACATTCCCGTCCTCTCGGCTTTAATCCATTATAGTTCACCACAAAACAACATTAATGTTTTCCACCATTGCAGTTCGACTATCCTCTATTCGACTTGTTGTATAACTAGCTTATATCTACAGTATCCAAGGTACTCTCAAGTTCGCGGTCATCTTTGATCTTATAATGTAATAAGTCAAAAGATAACACTCGACATCAAGTGTTGTTGCAGAACACCCTCACTGTCCACTTGTGCAAAATGGTCATGATTTTGACTTGGTTTCCATAGCACCTTGCCTTCTCTGTTACCGTTTAAATGCCTCGCTTCCTTGTCAAATATTTTCTCTCCTGAGCCTTAATTATATCACTATTCATATTGCTCTCAATATATCATCGTCTCTCCATTTTCAAAACTTTTAATGGTGAAGGAAACTGATATTAAGTTTGTTAATTGTAGAGAAAAGAGGAATATATATATATATATATATATATATATATATATATATATATATCATTCACAGGTTGACACATTATTTGGCTTAGAGATATCAAAAGTCCATAGTTAATAAGCATAAAGTTTAAATCCAGATTTTATTGGGTTGTTAATTAATAGTAAGAAAATACTACATAATTTTTCCAAACCTAAATATAGTTATTTTTTCAATGATTTACAAGTTTATTATGATTATATTTGATTTTTTTAAATTTTTTTATATGATTTTTAAAATCTTTAAATTTAAAATATGATTTTTTTCTTTTTATTTATTAATAAATTATATAATTTAATTTAAAAACATAATTGATACTTATATATTAATTAAATTATAGAAAAGATATACACATTTTTTTCAATCTAAAATGTCATTATTTCTTAAATTGCTCTCATAACATTATTTCTTAAATAGTTGTCATGTTTGATATGATTAATTTTGATTGATTTATTTATTTTTTTATATTTTCAAATTTAAAATATTTTTATTTCTATTTTTATTGGTTAATAAATTATATAATTTAGTTTTTTTAAAAGTGTAATTGATACTTGATATGGTTAATAAATTATATAATTTAGTTTTTTTAAAGACTAATTGATACTTGATATATTAGTAAAAAATAAAATAGTTACAATCTTATTTACAATATGTAAATACATAGAAGTTTGGTAAAATCTTATTTACAATATGTAAATACATAGAAGTTTGGTAAAAACATGCATCTTGGTTGCGTTTTTTTATAAAATAGTAAAAGCAATATTGTCAATCAAATCCATTTCTTCATTGTTAATTACTCAATTTTAGCATAGTTTATTTGCAATGCACACGTACATAGGTTTTAATAGCCATTCACTTATTGTTCATAAATGTTTCATGAATCCTTCCATGAATATTTGGCTTCTCCTAATATCAAAGTGGAATTCATGCTATCACAAAACCAAAACTATAACATGGCATAATTGATGAAATTACTATAGTCCATGATCTCTACTTGTCTTTTGACATGCTAATGAAACCATGAGGGATGAATCTTGTTTTCCTTTGTCGTATGGAGTCCATAGTATGATTATTCCATAATAGTAGATTATTAAGGGGAGCTTAGTAATGGATTATACAATGCAATTCCTTCACTTTTTCATTTCTTCCTCTATTATTTCTTTTTGAAATTCTATATCAATTTTTGAAAGAACCAATTTACTTTTATACTCTACTAGCTATCCTTGCATTTAAATTAGTTCTCTTTTGATCACCTTAAATTTTTGTCATTATTCGCATCCCAATCTCTCTTCCAACTCTCCCATTATCTTAATGCTGAAGCTATATTGTCTTCACGGTAATCACGATGAGCTTCACATCTCATGGTAGTAGTAGAAACACATATTGTGATGGCTACAAGAAGCACACATCTTCACCATGTTCATTTTATTTTTGTGAGTGCCTATCTCATCGAGCTAATGTTCCAAAGAAGAAGCTAGGGATGGGTATTTAAATCACCCTAAGATCATATGATTAAGTGAGGACCAAAGGGTTAGAAAGTTTTGAGATAAGCAAAGCTCATCGACATACCCCTCTACTTCTTCACCAAAGAAGAGCTAATTTAAAATTGAAATAAGATGCAATGACTAAAGGCCTAGGTTGTATGGAATGGCTTGGTTAATCCCACACATACTATCACGTCGATTCACCTATATATTCATAATGCCAAGGATGCCAAAGAATGATTGAATTGCACAAAAACTTATATGGAGGTTAAACTTGGTTTTCATGTGAAGGAGCATAAGCCAATCATATCCCATAATAAAATTCACAACTTCCATGATGATTGAGTCGAAGAATTAAGGAAATGACCCCTATGATTGAGTGATAGTTAGGCTTCCTTCTTATATGACTTTTAAGTGCTCCAAACACTTAGTCTTAATACCAAGGTTGGCCTATTTAGTCATCCTTACTCACATCTAGCGCCTTCCTTACCCTAGCCATTAGGGTTTTTTATGGTTTCATATTTCATCTTAGCACCCTCCTATCCGACTATTTTACTCTTAAAGTTTAAATTTATTAAAAAAATTATAAGTGAGATGTCAAACAACAATCATAGAAAGAAAGCATCAAAACAAAGGAATTATCATACTTTAAAAAGCCTCAATCAAAGAATCTACATTCTCTTCATGATTGAATCTCTTTCGAGTAATCTATCAATGAGAGAGCCGTCAACTATTCTAAGAAATATTGATCGAATATCCATATAATGGATGATAAGATAGGTTCCCCTATTGATCAAAGTGAGATAAATGCAATTTCACTAGAAATTGATAATACTAATGTTGAAGGCTTTTCCCTAGAAAGCAACACAAACCATTCACAATCACAAGAAAGGAAAAAAGGCCAATGAGACAAGGGAGACAATTCCAACGAGAATGAGTTTCAAAATTTCCATTTATTTAGCCAATATCTCCATCAAGAATGTGTTTCAAAATTTCCATTTATTGAAGCTTGTTATTTCAAGTAGTGCTTCAAGAAACTAGTTTCTTTCTCGTAGTAATTTCAATTGAAGGGGATGATTAGGTCCCACATATTTTGTGAAAATTGATTGTACACCAAATGTCGTGGGATAAATTAATTGCACACTTTGACCAAGTGCTCAATTTTATATTGCAAATATTTATGAAATTATCTCTACATTATATCTTTAAGGAGGTATGAACTTACTAGCATAAGTAGTTGTGATGAGTAAAGTCAACAAATTAGTTTGGATTTTGTTTAGAAGGTGTTCGATTGTAAGAGTACATGGAAAATCCAAAGTGAATACAAAATCATCTAGGAAATTTTATTCTGTCAAATTTCAACCAATTTGCTAATAATTTACAAGATTTTATAATTCAGTGAAAGATTCACCAATACTTTAGAAGATTTTATAATTTTTTGAAATATTCGCCAAGGAATTTACAAGGTTTTATAATTATATAAAATATTCGCCATGATTTTACAAGATTTTATAATTGCATGAAATATTCGCCCATATTTTACAAAATTCTATAATTTCGTGAATGTTTTGCTAAGAAATTATATATACATATTATATTATTGATAAAATAGCATTCACACTTTCCCATGTATCATGGGGATTTTCCCATTTATTATATACATAAATTTAGAAGGGGTTCTTAAAATTTTCCCTACTTCCCCATTACTATTTCATTGGGTTTTCCATATCCAATGTCACCCTTGCAATCCTAGTGTGATCATTATGAACATTATACTATTATGTTATTTAGCATCATGTTTGTTTATACTAAGATGCATTAGGGATCTTGTTTGCTAAAACTTGATAATATTATATAAAGGGGATATTAAAAATGGGTTCATAAAAATGGATACCTACAATATCTGGTGAAACTAAGGGTTTTCTTAATTAGAAAGGTATATTGGGAGGGGGCTTCAACAATACAATTTTAGGAGGCATTTTCCAATATTTAGTGAAATTAGGGATATTATTTAATATCTTGCGAACGATCGTGCTAGGTAACAAGTTCACTGAGTGAACCCCCCGTGCCACTGAAGTGATAGGTCTTTCAGTGTGGAAGGAAAAAGCCTTAGCTTTTGTGCATCAGTAGTGTAATCAAATGATCTGCAAACTACCTCAAATTCAAACAAGAATGTGTTAGGATCTTCTGAAGTCAAACCATGGAAGTTCGGTAGATTATTAGGATTGATTTTATTCATCCTGGAATCTACAAGGGGTATGCTAATGGGAAAGGTAAAAAGCTCCCTAGGTTCCTCCTCTTTGTTTTCCATCAAGGTGTTTGAGCTAGAATTGGTAGTGAAGTTGCTTCTGTTTGGATCATATGTGGAGTCAGTTTCGTTTTCAGAGTGTAGAAATTCAAACTGAGAATGGTCAGAACTATTATTACCGTTGTTCCTCATGGAATGCTTGGGCAGAAAGCGGCCAAACCTATCCCTTTGCTGACGATGCATTCATTTGTAAAAAAAGTATTTATGTTTTTCTTTTATGTGATTTTTGTATTGTTTTTAGCTAATGTCTCCTAAATGATTTAGCACCTCCTTGGCAACGACGCCAAAAAGTGGTGAGATCCCAATATGGATACCTTATGAGGGAAGCTATACTAAGAGTCTACTTTAAATGTCAACCCAGGGGATGTACAAACTTTAGAGGTGCAGGCACTATTTGTGCTCTTATAGGATAATCTTTGTCATGGTTGGGTGTCGGTATCAATGTTTTAAGGGTTGCATACTCAATATGTAAAACTGTTTATACTATGGAATTAAATACTAGAAAACAGTAAATCTATTTTAAAGAATTAAAGTACTAAAAGCAGTATTAAAGAATTAAAGTACTAAAAGCAGTAAATCTGTTTTAAAGAATTAAAATGCAAAAGCAGTAAATCTGTTCTAAAGAATTAAAATACTAAAAGTGGAAGAGATAATCCTATGAATTTTCTTAAGTGTAGAATGGTAATCCTAGAAAGTGAAATGTCACAATAGATCTATTCTAATATTGGAGAAAACAAGGGTTGTAATTACTTTATGCATAAAACTAGAGTTCTAATCTAAATCGTTTAAATACTAAAACTAAAATTGAAGTGCGATCATTTCATGCTACACATCTATTTACTAAGAAGTCAGAGTAATTAATATCGATGGGAAACATTCATAAACCTCATATCTAAACCATGACTTTTGAAAGCAAAGGTAATACATATGTAATCGTTGGTAAAAATGTGCATTGGAAGAAAGCAGCTACAGGACTACTGAAACCATATTGCTGAACTACAGAACATATTATAAATTACTACAAAATCCATACATCATTCAAACGCTTCCATGTATGATATAAATTTTCATCATTGTAAAACACATAACCGAAAAATACCTGAAAATGGAAATCCCCTGACTTACGTGTTGGAGGGGCCCTCTCCAACACATACTCAGTAGAGAAAGAAACTTATAAATGTTGGATGAAATTTAACATCAATCTCTTATTAAAATATAAAATCCATGTCTTCATAAAGGTCTGTAACTTTGTAGTATCTCAATAGTGCAGAAAACTTAAAACAATGTTTCTCCAAAATGTCAATAGAGACCTCTCGCTACCCGAGAGGTCCATATTTATATAATTCGTAATGCTGAAGTTAACTAAATTTCTAAATGTTGATTCCTCTTAAACAGGAGTGCATTCTCTATAAGTCAAGAAACAGGGTGCCGAGCTGCATGAATCTTCAGTCTTCTACGTGTTTGTCCTTTAGTGCCCCTGAACCTACTCAATCATGCTTCGTTTCCACAGAATTAGTTTATTGAATATGCATTTTAACATACAAGAATAATCATCAAAAATAATTTCATTAAATAATTAAAGTAAAACATTTTTCCCACAAATCAGTGTGTTTCTTCGTCAATGCTTGAGCTTGACTACAAGAAAAAGGTTTATCAAATACCTGAAAATTGGACTCATCAATAGGCATCCAAATAATGCCTACCAATCTTCTACATTTTTGAAACATAGTGGGTGTTGATGTTTAGTGTACTTTTAAATCCTGCTATTAGAAGGTGTCAAAAGACAACCCGAATAATGAGAGGTTCCCAAGGACATGAAAGCCAAGGTATAGCTATATATACTTTCCACAAAGAGTCACCTATATTTTTTTGGAGATGACGCTTTATTGCTCAGGGATGCACCACTTATCCACACTTGACACAGGTATCTTATTGGGAAAAACCTAGGATATCACCAAGGAGCAATTATGGGGGTAATTGCCTCCTAAGTAGAATATTGTTAGCTCTCGGAAATGTTTCGAGCCCTTTCGGAACATAGTCCGAACATCATTATTTGATAACCGACTCTATAAAACTTTCATTAGCCATCACCAGAGGATTTCATTACCACCAATAGTTGAGTTATTGGAAGGAACAATTACTTTTGAGAAGAAGGATGTTACATATTTTAGGGAATTTACATTTCCTTTCTTTTTATTTAGAATATCACCTAACTCGTAATTAAAAAGAACCAACTTGTGACCATTTTCATGAAGAATCAACACCTTTCACTCACTTTGCACCATACTGCATATGTTGTGGTTGGAATATTTTGTTCATTTTGTTCATTTATGTTTATACCCATTTACCATCACCCCCACTTGATCACATAAACCACAACCATAGAGGAATAAAGAAATCTGAGGCAGTCTCTTAGGATATAAGGACTTTCTCCTCTCCTAAGAGGTGTGTCATATTTTCTCCCCATGGTTCACGAGGGAGATAATTTATCCGAGGGCATTCATAGGAAATTTTGTTAGGGTTATTGTTAACACCAAAATTGACCCCGTAGGTTGTGGAGAGGGAAATTTTGGGTAACCACTAACCAATCTTTGGCTTGTGTTTCCGACCTAACACAAGCAGAGAGGGCTCTCTCTTTAACATTCAGAAAGCTGGAAATCATCAAGATTGTCAATAATGAAGAAACAGACCAGCATTCAAAATTTAAGATACTCACTGAACAACAAGTGCAGAAGATCAGATTTCTGCTGGAACAAATAATTTAAAACCTTGGTAAGAGAATCAGAAGGAGAACTATTGGGAAATGGAGTCAAAAGATGAATCATAAAACACATAATAGTGCAGCTGCATAAGAAATCTAAACAAAGGCAAGGTAGCCACCCACGCACAGTCATAGAGATTTAAGGGGTGAAACAGAAGAGGAATGAACAGTCTATCAGCATAGGGCATCTAACAAGGATGAATCCTATGCCAACTTTAGCAGAAATTAGGGTGAAATACTTGGAATAAGCTAAGCAAAGCATAATCTCTATGAATTCCACTTAACCAATACTCTGAAAAGAATATCACAGAATGGAATTACAATGAAAGAAACACATGCACATTGGAAAAGAAGGAAACATGCAAGAAAAATGACACAGGAAATCTCTGCAAATAACCCAGCCTCAAACACTGTTGATGTATTAACAATAAAATCTCAAAAAACAAAGCTGAGCTCTCCTAGCCTTCAGCCAAAATGATTCACTCACACTTAGTTCTTCTATTACAAAGATTATATAGCTCTCTGGAGCCTCCTATTCGACCTAACTCTTATAAGAAAATGGTTACAAGTTTGAGTGACAGATCAATACAACTCTGCCACCTATCCTTTAAAAATGGAAAAATGAAATAAAAACCTAAGTGCCTTTTACATCTGGCAGCAACTTTAAGTAAATGAAAAAATTTATTAAAAAATAAAAGATGAAAAATATTTCAGATGTCCTCTAGGTGGTTGCTCCACTATCTCTTGAATCTCTCATTTCTTCCCACTTCTAAATTGGTCTTCTCCTAGATTTTGAGGAGTTTCATTTCAACAGGTGAACATAACAGCGGGAAAGATGATTAGGCTCTTTCAATAATAAATCATCTCCCCTATTTTTTCTGAGATTCATGAGTGTCTTTCGTGCTTTGCTACCATCGATTTCTCCATATTCTTGAGCTATTCTTCACCTTCTCGGCAACATTCCTTGCTGCAATATTTATCTCGTTAACACCTGTGCCAGAGTCCTTCCAAAACTCCTGAGTTGTTTGGGGAGTAATTGTGACTGTAGTAGCCTCATTTATGAAACCGATCTTTTCCAACCCATACAATATTTGGGACAAGATTACCCATTAATAATCAATAATTTTCTGCTCAATGGAATGGGAAATGAAGAATATGAGGAAACGCAGCAATAAGATGAATCTTGCGTTTTAAATGAAATTCAAATGTGTACTAACAACGTCACCTTCCTGGAGGTTTTCCTCGCTTTCTATACATACGACCAAATCCTACACCCATGGCCCTTGAGGATCACTGGAGGATTCTCCATTCTATTGCATATCCTTCGATGGTACTTTTTAGAGACGTGTTCCAGCCAACCTCCAAAAGACCCACAGTTTCTATCACAACTGCAATAAGCTTTCGGTTACAGGTTCAAATGGCCTCTCCTTAACAAATTCATGTGCCTTTCATTCTTCCCTTGACACTGCCACTCTATAATGGTATGGATATGGAAGAATTTGGTCTAACTATGGCATGTAACCTCAGAATATGAGAGGGTAATATTTTCTGCGTTCAAGGAAAACAACCCCTTTCCATGTCTTTATACATACGGCCAAACACCTGTAGTAGTAAGCAACAAACATTCACCCTACCCACGGATTTTGATACTTGGAACCTTAATGCTGCGAATATAAAAAACTCTTGCGATTATTTTTTTGGCCGCCCTCATCTTGACAATCCTGGTGCTTTTTTTTTCTTTCGGCTCATTCTTTAATAACCTATTTGCAGCATTTGTTATCCAGAACCTTAACGGATTATGCCTTGGCTACAGGAGAATGGCCAGTGAAAAACAACGCCAGAAGGAAAAAATCAATTTTCTCCATGTTGCAGTAAACCTCCCGACTCATGCGCAATTGGCGTTAAGGTTTCGAGAGCTGGACAACTCGGTCAAAGAACAACAAGTTCCAAAAAAATGGTTCGATTTTCTCTTTTAGAGTCCCGAAAGTAACTTTATTACTAAATGGTGGTGTCGCACGGACTTTAAGCTGTTTCAAATACCATTATATACACATGCGATATGCCAGGAGATTGACGCGTGTGATAGCAGTTTTCTCATCGAAACTGGCCCTATATTCTATATCTTGGGCATTTTGTCGATGTGGACAATCGATCTTCCCTCTCTAATTCGCTCTTGGCATTTGACACGTGTGACTTCTGGGTTGTGTAGGCTGGAAATCAGAGTTTGAAGTATTCGATCATTAACAGAACCACATGCTTTCCAAATGGTGCAATTTATTCACCCTTCGTCCACCATTGCCGAAACGATATCAAATTCCTTTGTAAACGGGCTTGATATTCTTCCTTTATATTTGACCTAGGCGTTTTGATTCACAAAGAGTTTTAAACCTGTATCATGAACAACAAGAAACTCGTGACCCTACCAGAGCCAATTGCATCAAGACACTGACAGTTTCCGTCATGCTTGCTCTAGGTTGCAAACACGGCTTTATGAACAATCTTCGCTCCCACATTCAAACACTGATATTCCATAGTCATCATCTGTATGCATACCCATGACCTATCCTCGGTCATAGTGGTCGATGATAGCAGTGATAGCTATCATCTATGAAGAATCATCAGGTGCCATATGAAAAAAAAGGTAAGGGTATTGATATGATCAAAGAGTTGGATCGGTCGCTGTGAATGACAATAGTGGTCCTCGGATTTTTGTTTGTCATATTCAAAACAACCGCGAGCAATCATAGATGATGGTGCCCCCTATACTGCTGCGCGTCTTTTCACTCATTCCATAGCTTAATAGCTACGCATTCGGGCTTTGGCTGGCGATATCGTTGCATTTAGCTTTGGCATTAATCGCACATGTAAAGTAGAAAAACTACCTTGCTTCTTTATATATCACTTAGCTTTCAATATATATTAAGTGACAAAAGAGAGGGAGGCTCTCGTCCATGGTGCTAGAAATGTGAAGGCTATGTGGAGTTGCTTGGTTCGGCTCTTGGTCGCTAGACAAGCCCTCGGTGCTGCGCGCTAGTTATTTTTGCTTCAACTTTTAATTGAAGTTTGGGCCCAAAATAAATTAAATCCTTTCTTCATGAAGTCAATATTTGGGCTAAAAATAAATGCTTCTTTTCATAAAAATCAAACCTCCACTTAAGTTAAACCCTTAATTAAAAACCTTTTGCTCTTAATTTTTTGCTTCAACTTTTAATTCAAGTTTGGGCCAAAAGAAAATTAAATCCTTTCTTCATAAAGTCAATATTTGGGCTAAAAATAAATGCTTCTTTTCATAAAAATCAAAACTTAGGTTAAACCCTTAATTAAAAACCTTTTGCTCTTAATTCTCAAACTTTGGCTTTATTATAAATTGAATCCTTTACTTAGGCTATTAAGGATTAAAAGCCTTTTCCTCATAATTTTTTTTGACTTTGTCCATTGTAGAAATTTAAAATATCTTCTAGGTTCCTCCCCATAAAGATTTAAAGGCTTAGTTCATAAACCCATAGAGATAATAAAACCATTCCTCTTTTGCGACCATGGTGTCTACACAAGAGGACAGTTTCTTCTTCTCGACCAGGCTTGAAATTCCCCCACCATGAGAAAATGCTCTAATTTTGCACTGCCAATGTGCCCAGAAGACGATTAATGCTGTCAGAAGACAATTAATCACAAAAAAATTTGGGGTGTTAACAACTGGCTCCAGCCAGGGATGCTATCCTCCCTGCAAGGTAGCAAATATCTCGTAGACCAAGTGCCTGATCCATTGGGAGGCTCCCAACCTTGACAACTACAACCTGCATCCTGTCTTTCATCTGAAAACTGCAACTGAAAACTGCTAACTGCCGAAACTAAAAACATACTGAAATTTCCTGAACATGCCGCAAATTGAAAAAATAACACTTTACATACTGAAAACTGCTTGCTGAGCAAACTTATTCCTGCTACTACCCTACTTCATTGAAATGCTACTACAAAATCAAATGACACAAAAGTGCCAATAAAGCCAATCTAGTAACCTGCCAATTGCTCGAACCTTGCTTACACTCTCTTCAAGCAAGCAGAGAAGATAAAAGACAAACCACTCCAAACATCGACCGACAATGAGCTCATGTCCCACAAGAGCAAGAAAATTCATCTTCCCTTTAGACTGAAGCAAATTAGCATAAGGATATTCAATAGTCTGAAACATTACCACATCTTGAGATTCAACAAAAATGCAAGTACCTCTTTCAATTTTGCCCATAAGAATATTTGTGTGTCGATCCCTGAGAATGCCTAGGGAATTATGCTCTTCTGCTACTTGAGTGCTGACGGTTCCTCCCTTGAGCATAAACAGCTCGGGTTCTCCTTTTGACATGCTATCTGTCTCAGGTTCATACTCCTTCATATTATAATCTAAAGCATCTTCGAACATCAAACACTCTTCCAGATCATTAGATATGACAATCCTATCTTCTTGATGAAAGAAAATGGGGTTTAATAGGTGATTTGTTTGTGGCGAATCATCATCACCCATGGGTTCGTTCAAAAAATCATTATGACTGTCATATTTTAAATTCAGATTTACAAGCTCAAAAATGGAAGAAGTTTCACTTACATATCTCGGACGGTGTGAACACTGTAGATCTGATTCAAGGGGGGTCGTAATATGAAATTTCAGGAGCTGATCTATCTCATCTTCAGATAGAGGAGAAAATTTAGAAGCACAGTGGAGGGTCTACTCACCTTTCTTGTCCAATGAAAAATCAGCAGCATCATCTGAGATCTGATATGCTCCTTGTGCTCCAAGACAAACACCAATGTGTTGTCCTTCAAGTGAATCAACTAAGACAGGGTTCTCTAGATCAATAGCTTCCGAAAAAATATGACATGAAATGGGACTGATCTGATATTCTTCAGAAACACAAGATGATTGACAAAACTGAGAACACTTCTCATCCATCTTGGGAGAAGAGATATAAAGATCATCTACATAGTTACTGCTTTCTTTATTTTCAACTGAGGGTGCTACTCTGTTTTGAGAATTTTCTTGAATATCATGACCATGGATTTGTGAAAAAAATGATAAACGGCTTCAGACAAGTCTTCATCATTCATACTTTCTAGATCTTCATTAATACTTTCAAGGTACTGTATGAAATCCTCAAACTTTCCACATCAATCTTCCACTAAAGACAAAGATAGAAAATACCCTTTATAATGCTCATAAAATGCTATGTGAAAATATTTTAAAGAAAACAAGCTGCCAGGTTTCAAGCCTTCATACCAATCCCTTGCTTTGCCCTCTAAAGAAGCCATGAACATTTTCATAAGACAGTCCTCATGAAACCTAATATTTAGCTTGTGTACAGGTATATGAAATTTGATTAAATGCAAAGAAGCATTGTCGTGATCTTCATCTCTGAATTTAGGTAAGCAGTTTTTCCAATCTATTTTAGGGATCTGATTTGGAAAACCAGGAATATGAGACCTGCTTAAAGGAGCATACCTTCTTGACAATGAAGTCATCTTTAAATATTGGAGTTGCAAATCTTGATTTGAAGATGGAGGAGACTAGCCTGTGAGACAATGGGCTGCGGGGTTTCTTAAATGTGGAGTTGCCATGAGACCGTCAACATCTCAAATTCTGATATGGAGTCACTGATCCTCCCAGTGGAGTCACCTTCGCACTGGAAATTTTCTGAGTGGAATCGCCAGATGAATGATACAACCTTCTTGATGTTTTCCTGTTGTTCACCATCAGCATTCAAATCTGAACTTTATCGTTCTCCCAGGGATTGTGAAACAATCTCTTCCTCGGCAATGACGCAAACTTGTTAATACCAAAATTGACTGCCTAGGTTGTGGAGAGGGAAATTCTGGGTAGCTAATAACCAATCTTTGGCTTATGTTTCTGACCTAACACAAGCAGAGAGGGCTCTCTCTTTAACTTTCAGAAAGCTGGAAATCATCAAGACTATCAATAATGAAGAAACAGACCAGCTTTCAACATTTAATATATTCACTGAACAACAAGTGCAGAAGATCAGATTTTTGCTGGAACAAATTATTTAAAACCTTGGTAAGAGAATCAGAAGGAGAACTATTGGGCAATGGAGTTAAAAGATGAATCATAAAACACATAATAGTGCTGCTACATAAGATATCTAAACAAAGGCAAGGTATCCACCCACGCACAGTCAAAGAGATTTAAGGGGTGAAACATAAGAGGAATGAACAATCCATCAACATAGGGCATCTAACAAGGATGAATCCTATGCCAACCTTAGCAAAAATTAGGGTGAAATACTTGGAATAAGCTAAGCATAACATAATCTCTATGAATTCCACTTAACCAATACTCTGAAAACCAAGTACAAAAAGAATATCACAAAATGGAATTACAATGAAAGAAACACATGCATATTGGAAAAGAAGGAAACAGACTGCAAGAAAAATGACATAGGAAATCTCTGCAAATAACCCAGCCTCAAACACTGCTGATGTATTAACAATAAAATCTCAAAAAACAGAGCTAAGCTCTCCTAGGCTTCAACCAAAATGATTCACTCACACTTGGTTCTTCTATTACAAAGATTATATAGCTCTCTGGAGCCTCCTATTCGACCTAACTCTTAACAGAAAATGGTTACAAGTATGAGTGACAGATCAATACAACTCTGCCACCTATCCTTTCAAAACAGAAAAATGAAATAAAAACCTAACTACCTTTTACATCTGGCAGCAATTTTCAGTAAATGACAAAATTTATTAAAAAATAAAAGACGAAAAATATTTCAGATGTCCTCCAGGTGGTTGCTCCACTAGCTCTTGAATCTCTCATTCTTCCCACTTCTGAATTCCAAGTATCACATCATTTAACCTTTAAATTTGTCTTCTCCTAGCTTTTGAGGAGTTTCATTTCAACAAGTGAACATAGCAGCTGCAAAGATGATTAGGCTCTTTCAATAATAAATCATCTCCCCTGTTTTTTCTGAGATTCATGAGTGTCTTTCATGGTTTTCTACCATCGATTTCTCCATATTCTTGAGCTATTCTTCACCTTCTCAGCAACATTCCTCGCTACAATATTTATCTCGTTAACACCTTTGCCAGAGTCCTTCCAAAAATCCTAAGTAGTTTGGGGAGTAATTGTGACTGCAGTAGCCTCATTTATGAAACCGATCTTTGCCAACCCATACAATATTTGGGACAAGATTACCCATTAATAATCAATAATTTTCTGCTCAATGGAATGGGAAATGAAGAATATGAGGAAACGCAGCAATAAGATGAATCTTGTTTTTTAAATGAAATTCAAATGTGTACTGACAACATCACCTTTCTGGAGGTTTTCCTCGCTTTCTATACATACGACCAAACCCTGCACCCGTGGCCCTTGAGGATCACTAGAAGATTCTCCATTCTATTGCATATCCTTCGATGGTACTTTGCATAGACGTGTTCCAGCTAACCTCCAAAAGGCCCACGGTTTCTATCACAACTGCAATAAGCTTTCGGCTATAGGTTCAAATGGCCTCTCCTTAACAAAGTCATGTGCCTCTCGTTCTTCCCTTAACATTGCTGCTCTATAATGTTATGGATATGGAAGAATTTGGTCTAACCATGGCATGTAACCTCAGAAGATGAGAGGGTAATCTTTTCGACGTTCAAGGAAAACAACCCCTTTCAATGTCTTTATACATACGGCGAAACACCTGTAGTAGTAAGCAACAAACATTCACCCTACCCACAGATTTTGATACTTGGAACCTTAATGCTGTGAATATAAAAAACTCCTGTGATTATTTGTTTGGTCACCCTCATCTTGACAATCCTGGTGCTTTTTTTTCTTTCGGCTCTTTCTTCAATAACCTAGCTGCAACATTTGTTATCTAGAACCTTAACGGCTTATGCCTTGGATACAGGAGAATGGCCGGTGAAAAACAATGCTAGAAGGAAAAAATCAATTTTCTCCATGTTGCGGTAAACCTCCCGGCTCATGCGCAATCGGCGTTAGGGTTTTGAGAGCTGGAAACTCAGTCAAAGAACAAGTTGCTGAAAAATGGGGTGATTTTCTCTTTTATAGTCCCAAAAGTAACTTTATTACTAAATGGTGGTGTCGCACGGACTTTAAGTTGTTTCAAATAACATTTTATACACATGCGATACGCCAGGAGATTGACGTGTGTGATAGCGGTTTTCTCATCGCAACCGGCCCTATCTTCTATATCTTGGGCATTTTGTCGACATGGACAATCGATCTTCCCTCTCCAATTCGCTCTTGGTGTTTGACACGTGTGACTTTTGGGTTGTGTAGTCTGGCAATCAGAGTTTGAAGTATTCGATCGATAACAGAACCACGTGCTTTCCAAATGGTGCAATTTATTCAGCCGTCGTCCACCATTGCCGAAACGATATCAAATTCCTTTGTAAACCGGATTGATATTCTTCCTTTAAATTTGATGTCGGCGTTTTGCCTCAGAAAGAGTTTAAAACCTATATCATGAACAACAAGAAACTCGTGACCCTACCAGAGCTGATTGCATCAAGACACTGACAGTTTCTGTCCTGCTTGCTCCAGGTTGCAAACATGACTTTATGAACAATCTTCGCTCCCACATTCAAACACTGATATTCCATAGTCATCATCTGTATGCATACCCATGACCTATCCTCGGTCATAGTGGTCAATGATAGCAGTGATGGCTGTCATCTATGAAGAATCATCAGGTGCCATATGAAAAAAAAAGGTAAGGGTATTGATATGATGAAAGAGTTTGATCGGTCGCTGTGAATGACAATAGTGGTCCTCGGAGGTACGGTTGTCATATTCGAAACAACCACGATCAAGCATAGACGATGGGGCCCCCTATACTGCTGCGCGTCTTTTCACTCATTCCATAGCTTAATAGTTGAGCATTTGGGCTTTGGCTGGCGATATCGTTGCTTTTAGCTTTGGCATTAATCCCACATGTAAAGCAGAAAAACTCACTTCATTCTTTATATATCCCTTAGCTTTCAATATATATCAAGTGACAAAAGAGAGGGAGGCTCTCGTCCATGGCGCTTGGAGTGTGGAGGCTATGTGGAGCCCCTTGGTTCGGCTCTTGGTCGCTAGACAAATGTGGAGGCTATGTGGAGCCCCTTGGTTCGGCTCTTGGTCGCTAGACAAGCCCTCAGTGCTGGGCACTAATATATTTTGCTTCAAATTTTAATTGAAGCTTGGGCTCAAAAAACATTAAATCCTTTCTTCATAAAGTCGATATTTGGGCTAAAAATAAATGCTTCTTTTCATAAAAATCAAACCTCCACTTAGTTAAACCCTTAATTAAAATCCTTTTGCTCTTAATTCTCAAACTTTGGCTTTATTATAAATTGAACCCTTTACTTAGGCTATTAAGGATTAAAAGCCTTTTCCTCATAATTTTTTTTGACTTTGGCCATTGTAGAAATTTAAAATATCTTCTAGGTTCCTCCCCATAAAGATTTAAAGGCTTAGTTCATAAACCCATAGAGATAATAAAACCATTCCTCTTTTGCAACCATGGTGTCTACACTCGAGGACAGTTTCTTCTTCTCGACCAGGCTTAAAATTCCCCCGTCATGAGAAAATGCTCTAATTTTGCATCGCTAATGTGGACAAAAGATGATTAATGCTGTCAGAAGACAATTAATCACAAATTTTTTGGGGGTGTTAACAACTGGCTCCAGCCGGGGATGCTATCCTCCCTGCGAGGTAGCAAAGAACTCGTAGACCAAGTTCCTGATCCATTGGGCGGCTTCCAACCCTGAAAACTGCAACCTGCATACTGTCTTTCATCTGAAAAATGCTAACTGCCGAAACTAAAAACATACTAAAATTTCCTGAACATGCCGCAAAACTGAAAAAATAACACTGTACATACTGAAAACTGCTTGCTGAGCAAACTTATTCTCGCTACCTACCCTACTTCATTGAAATGCTACTGCTGAATCAAATGACACAAAAGTGCCAATGAAGCCAATCTAGTAGCCTGCCATTTGCTCGAACCTTGCTTACACTCTCTTTAAGCAAGCAGAGAATATAAAAGACAAACCACTCCAAACATCCAACAATAATGAACTCATGTCCCACAAGAGCAAGAAAATTCATCTTCCATTTAGACTAAAGCAAATTAGCATAAGGATCTTCAATAGTCTGAAACATTACCACGTCTTGAGATTTTGCAAAAAATGCAAGTACCTCTTTCAATTTTGCCCATAAGAATATTTGTCTGTCGATCCCTGAGAATGCATAGGGAATTATGCCGTTCTGCTACTTGACTGCTGACTGTTCCTCCCTTGAGCATGAATAGCTCGGGTTCTCTTTTTGACATTCTATCCATCTCAGGTTCATACTCCTTCATATTATAATCTAAATCATCTTCAAACAGAAAACACTCTTCCAGATCATTAGATATGACAGTCCTATCTTCTTGATGAAAGAAAATGGTGTTTAATAGCTGATTTGTTTGTGGAGAATCATCATCACCCATGGGTTCCTTCAAAAGATCATTATGACTGTCATCTTTTAAATTCAGATTTACATTCTCAAAAATGGAAGAAGTTTAACTTACATATCTTAGACTGTGTGAACACTGTAGATCTGATTCAAGTGGGGTCAGAACATGACCTTTCAGGAGCTGATCTATCTCATCTTCAGACAAAGGAGAAAATTTAGAAGCACAATGGAGGATCTCCTCACCTTTCTTGTCTAATGAAAAATCAACAGCATCATTTGAGATCTAATCTGCTCCTTTTGCTCCAAGACAAACACCAATGTGTTGTCCTTCAAGTGAATCAACTAAGACAAGGTTCTCTAGATCAATAGCTTCTGAAAAAATATGACATGAAATGGAACTGATCTGCTATTCTTCAGAAACACAAGATGATTGAAAAAATTGAGAACACTTCTCATCCATCTCGAGAGAAGAGATATAAATATCATCTACATGGTTACTGCCTTATTTATTTTTCAGCTGAGGGTGCTACTCTGTTTTGAGAATTTTCTTGAATATCATGACCATGGATTTGTGAAAAAAAACGATAAACAGCTTCGGACAAGTCTTCATCATTCATACTTTCCAGATCTTCATTAATACTTTCAAGGAACTATATGAAATACTCAAACTGACCACATCAATCTTCCACTAAAGACAAAGATAGAAAATACCCTTTATAATGCTCATAAAATGCTGTGTGAAAATCTTTTAGAGAAAACAAGATGCCAAGTTTCAAGCCTTCACACCAATCCCTTGCTTTGCCCTCTAAAGAAGCCATGAACATTTTCATAAGACAGTCCTCATGAAACCTAATATTCGGCTTGTGTACATGTATATGAAATTTGATTATATGCAAAGCAACATTGTCATGATCTTCATCTCTAAATTTAGGTAAGTAAGCTTGCCAATCTATTTTAGGGATCTGATTTGGAAAACCAGGAATATGAGACCTGCTTAAAGGAGCATACCTTCTTCACAATGAAGTCATCTTGAAATATTGGAGCTGCAAATTCTGATTTGAAGATGGAGGAGACTAGCCTGTGAGACAATGGGCTGCTGGGTTTCTTGAATGTGGAGTTGCAATGAGACCTTCAACATCTCAAATTCTGATATGGAGTCACTGATCCTCCCAGTGGAGTCACCTTTGCACTGGAAATTTTCTGAGTGGAGTCACCAGGTGAATGATGCAACTTTCTTGATGTCTGCCTGCTGTTCACCATCAGCATTCAGATTTGAACTTTATCGTTCTCCCAGGGATTGTGAAACAATCTCTTCCTCGGCAACATCGCAAATTTGTTAACACCAAAATTGACCCCCTAGGTTGTGGAGAGGGAAATTATAGGTAACCACTAACCAATATTTGGCTTATGTTTCTGACCTAACACAAGGAGAGAGGACTCTCTCTTTAACTTTCAGAAATCTAGAAATCATCAAGACTGTCAATAATGAAGAAACAGACCAGCATTCAAAATTTAAGATATTCACTAAACAACAGGTGTAGAAGATCAGATTTCTGCTGGAACAAATTATTTAAAACCTTGGTAAGAGAATCAGAAGGAGAACTATTGGGCAATGGATTCAAAAGATGAATCATAAAACACATAACAGTGCAACTGCATAAGATATCTAAACAGAGGCAAGGTAGCCACCCACGCACAGTCAGAGAGCTTTAAGGGGTGAAACATAAGAGGAATGAACCATCCATCAGCATAGGGCATCTAACAAGGATGAATCCTATGCCAACTTTAGCATAAATTAGGGTGAAATACTTGGAATAAGCTAAGCATAGCATAATCTCTATGAATTCCACTTAACCAATACTCTGAAAACCAAGTACGAAAAGAATATCACAAAATGGAATTACAATAAAAGAAACACATGCACATTGGAAAAGAAGGAAACAAACTGCAAGAAAAATGACACAGGAAATCTCTGCAAATAACCCAGCCTCAAACACTGCTGATGTATTAACAATAAAATCTCAAAAAACAGAGCTGAGCTCTCCTAGGCTTCAACCAAAATGATTCACTCACACTTGGTTCTTCTATTACAAAGATTATATAGCTCTCTGGAGCCTCCTATTCGACCTAACTCTTAACGGAAAATAGTTACAAGTTTGAGTGACAGATCAATACAACTCTGCCACCTATCATTTCAAAACAGAAAAATGAAATAAAAACCTAACTGCCTTTTACATATGGCAGCAATTTTCAGTAAATGACAAAATTTATTAAAAAATAAAAGACGAAAAATATTTCAGATGTCCTCCAGGTGGCTGCTCCACTAGCTCTCGAATCTCTCATTTCTTCCAATATCTGAATGCCAAGTATCACATCATTTAACCTTTAAATTGGTCTTCTCCTATATTTTGAGGAACTTCATTTCAACAGGTGAACATAGCAGCTGCAAAGATGATTAGGCTCTTTCAATAATAAATCATCTCCCTTGTTTTTTCTGAGATTCATGAGTGTCTTTCATGCTTTGCTACCATCGATTTCACCATATTCTTGAGCTATTCTTCACCTTGTCCACAACATTCCTCGTTGCAATATTTATCTCATTAACACCTGTGCCAAAGTCCTTCAAAAAATCTTAAGTAGTTTGGGGAGTAATTGTGACTGTAGTAGCCTCATTTATGAAACCGGTCTTTTCAAACCCATACAATATTTGGGACAAGATTACCCATTAATAATCAATAATTTTCTGCTCAATGGAATGGGAAACGAAGAATATGAGGAAGCGCAACAAAAAGATGAATCTTACGTTTTAAATGAAATTCAAATGTGTACTGACAACGTCACCTTCCTGGAGGTTTTCCTCACTTTCTATACATACGACCAAACCCTACACCCGTTTCCCTTGAGGATCACTTGAGGATTCTCCATTCTATTGCATATCCTTTGATGGTACTTTGCAGAGATGTGTTCCAGCTAACCTCCAAAAGACCCACGGTTTCTATCACAAGTGCAATAAGATTTTTGCTACAGGTTCAAATGGCCTCTCCTTAACAAAGTCATGTGCCTCTCGTTCTTCCCTTAACACTGCCACTCCATAATGGTATGGATATGGAAGAATGTGGTCTAACCATGGCATGTAACCTCAGAAGATGAGAGGGTAATCTTTTCTGCGCGTCTTTTCACTCATTCCATAGCTTAATAGCTAATCATTCGGGATTTTGCTGGCGATACCGTTGCTTTTAGCTTTGGCATTAATTCCACATGTAAGGCAGAAAAACTCCCTTGATTCTTTATATATCCCTTAGCTTTCAATATATATCAAGTGACAAAAGAGAGGGAGGCTCTCGTCCATGGCACTTGGAGTGTGGAGGCTATATGAAGCCCCTTGGTTCGACTCTTGGTCGCTAGACAAGCCCTCGGTGCTGGGCGCTAATATTTTTTGCTTCAACTTTTAATTGAAGCTTGGTCCCAAAAAACATTAAATCCTTTCTTCATAAAGTCGATATTTGGGCTAAAAATAAATGCTTCTTTTCATAAAAATCAATCCTCCACTTAGGTTAAACCCTTAATTAAAATCCTTTTGCTCTTAATTCTCAAACTTTGGCTTTGTTATAAATTGAACCCTTTACTTAGGCTATTAAGGATTAAAATCCTTTTCCTCATAAATTTTTTTGACTTTGGCCATTGTAGAAATTTAAAATATCTTCTAGGTTCCTCCCCATAAAGATTTAAAGGCTTAGTTCATAAACCCATAGAGATAATAAAACCATTCCTCTTTTGTGACCATGGTATCTACACTCGAGGATAGTTTCTTCTTCTCGACCAGGCTTAAAATTCCCCCGTCATGAGAAAATGCTCTAATTTTGCACCACGAATGTGGCCAAAAGACGATTAATGCTGTCAGAAGACAATTAATCACAAAATTTTTTGGGGTGTTAACAACTGGCTCCAGCGAGGGATGCTATCCTCCCTGCGAGGTAGAAAATAACTCGTAGACCAAGTGCCCGAACCATTGGGCGGTTCCCAACCCTGACAACTGCAACATGCATCCTGTCTTTCATTTGAAAACTGCAACTGAAAATTGCTAACTGCCGAAACTAAAAACATACTGAAATTTCCTAAACATGCCGTAGACTGAAAAAATAACACTGTACATACTGAAAACTACTTGCTGAGCAAACTTATTCCTGCTACCTACCCTACTTCATTGAAATGCTACTGCTGAATCAAATGACACAAAAGTGCCAATGAAGCCAATCTAGTAACCTGCTAGTTGTTGGGACCTTGCTTACACTCTCTTTAAGCAAGCAGAGAAGATAAACGACAAACCACTCCAAACATCCACCGATAATGAGCTCATGTCACACAAGAGCAAGAAAATTCATCTTCCCTTTAGACTGAAGCAAATTAGCATAAGGAACTTCAATAGTCTGAAACATTACCACGTCTTGAGATTCAGCAAAAATGCAAGTACCTCTTTCAATTTTTCCTGTAAGAATATTTGTCTGTCGTGATTGTTTCTCCCTTGAGCATGAACAGCTCGAGTTCTCTTTTTGACATGCTATCCGTCTCAGGTTCATACTCCTTCATATTATAATCTAAAGCATCTTCGAACACCAAACACTCTTCCAGATCATTAGATATGACAGTCCTATCTTGTTGATGAAAGAAAATGGTGTTTAATAGCTGATTTGTTTGTGGAGAATCATCATCACCCATGGGTTGCTTCAAAAGATCTTTATGACTGTCATCTTTTAAATTCAGATTTTACATGCTAAAAAATGAAAGAAGTTTCACTTACATATCTCGGACTGTGTGAATACTGCAGATCTGATTCAAGTGGGGTCGTAACATTACCTTTCAAGAGTTGATCTATCTCATCTTCAGATAGAGGAGAAAATTTAGAAGCACGATGGAGGATCTCCTCACCTTTCTTGTCTAATGAAAAATCAACAGCATCATCTGAGATCTGATCTACACCTTGTGCGCCAAGACAAACACCAATGTGTTGTCCTTCAAGTGAATCAACTAAGACAAGGTTCTCTAGATCAATAGCTTCTGAAAAAATATGACATCAAATGGGACTGATATGATATTCTTCAGAAACACAAGATGATTGACAAAACTGAGAAGACTTCTCATCCATCTCGGGAGAAGAGATATAAAGATCATCTGCATGGTTACTGCTTTCTTTATTTTCAGCTGAGGGTGCTACTCTGTTTTGAGAATTTTGTTGAATATCATGACGATGGATTTGTGAAAAAAAATGATAAATGGTTTCAGAAAAGTCTTTATCATTCAGACTTTCCAGATCTTCATTAATACTTTCAAGGTACTGTATGAAATCCTCAAACTGACCACAACAATCTTCCACTAAAGACAAAGATAGAAAATACCCTTTATAATGCTCATAAAATACTGTGTGAAAATATTTTAAAGAAAACAAGCTACCAAGTTTCAAGCCTGCATAGCAATCCCTTGCTTTGCCCTCTAAAGAAGCCATGAACATTTTCATAAGATAGTCCTCGTGAAACCTAATATTCAGCTTGTGTACATGTATATGAAATCTGATTAAATGTAAAGTAGTATTGTCGTGATCTTCATCTCTGAATTTAGGTAAGTAGGTTTTCCAATCTATTTTACGGATCTGATTTGGAAAACCAAGAATATGAGACCTGCTTAAAGGAGCATACCTTCTTGACAATGAAGTCATCTTGAAATATTGGAGCTACAAATTCTGATTTGAAGATGGAGGAGACTAGCCTGTGAGACAATGGGCTACTGGGTTTCTTGAATGTGGAGTTGCCATGATACCTTCAACATCTCAAATTCTGATATGGAGTCACTGATCCTCCCAAAATGATTCACTCACACTTGGTTCTTCTATTACAAAGATTATATAGCACTCTGGAGCCTCGTATTCGACCTAACTCTTAATAGAAAATGGTTACAAGTTTGAGTGACAGATCAATACAACTCTACCACCTATCCTTTCAAAACAGAAAAATGAAATAAAAACCTAAGTGCCTTTTACATCTAGCAGCAATTTTCAGTAAATGACAAAATTTATTAAAAAATAAAAGATGAAAAATATTTCAGATGTCCTCCAAGTGGCTGCTCTCATTTATGCCCACTTCTGAATGCCAAGTATCACATCATTTAACCTTTAAATTGGTCTTCTCCTAGCTTTTGAGGAGTTTCATTTCAACAGGTGAACATAGCAGCTGCAAAGATGATTAGGCTCTTTCAATAATAAATCATCTCCCCTGTTTTTTCTGAGATTCATGAGTGTCTTTCATGCTTTGCTACCATCGATTTCTCCATATTCTTGAGCTATTCTTCAGCTTCTCGACAGCATTCCTCGTTGCAATATTTATCTCATTAACACCTGTGCCAGAGTCCTTCCAAAAATCCTGAGTAGTTTGGGGAGCAATTGTGACTGCAGTAACCTCATTTATGAAACCGATCTTTGCCAACCCATACAATATTTGGGACAAGATTACCCATTAATAATCAATAATTTTCTGCTCAATGGAATGGGAAATGAAGAATATGAGGAAACGCAGCAATAAGATGAATCTTGCATTTTAAATGAAATTCAAATGTGTACTGACAACGTCACCTTCCTGGAGGTTTTCCTCGCTTTCTATACATACGACCAAACCCTGCACCCGTGGCCCTTGAGGATTCTCCATTCTATTGCATATCCTTCGATGGTACTTTGCAGAGACATGTTCCAGCTAACCTCCAAAAGACCCACGGTTTCTACCACAACTGCAATAAGATTTCGGCTATATAATGGTATGGATATGGAAGAATTTGGTCTAACCATGGCATGTAACCTCAGAAGATGACAGGGTAATCTTTTCTGCGTTCAAGGAAACCAACCCCTTTCCATGTCTTTATACATACAGCCAAACACCTGTAGTAGTAAGCAACAAACATTCACCCTACCCACGGATTTTGATACTTGGATCCTTAATGCTGCGAACATAAAAAACTCGTGCGATTATTTGTTTGGCCACCCTCATCTTGAAAATCCTGGTGCTTTTTTTTCTTTCGGCTCTTTCTTCAATAACCTAGCTGCAGCATTTGTTATCCATAACCTTAACGGCTTATGCCTTGGCTACAGGAGAATGGCCGTTGAAAAACAACGCCAGAAGGAAAAATCAATTTTCCCGATGCTGCAGTAAACCTCCCGGCTCATGCGCAATCGACGTTAGGGTTTCGAGAGCTGGACAACTCGGTCAAAGAACAACAAGTTGCCCAAAAATGGGGCTATTTTCTCTTTTATAGTCCTGAAAGTATCTTTATTACTAAATGGTGGTGTCGCACGGACTTTAAGCTGTTTCAAATACCATTATATACACATGTGATACGCCAGGAGATTGACGCGTGTGATAGCGGTTTTCTCATCGCAACCGGCCCTATCTTCTATATCCCGGGCATTTTGTCGACGTGGACAATCGATCTTCCCTCTCCAATTCGCTCTTGCCGTTTGACACGTGTGACTTCTGGGTTGTGTAGGCTGGCAATCAGAGTTTGAAGTATTCGATCGATAACAGAACCACGTGCTTTCCAAATGGTGCGATTTATTCAGCCATCGTCCGCCATTGTCGAAACGATATCAAATTCCTTTGTAAACCGGCTTGATATTGTTCCTTTAAATTTGATGTAAGCGTTTTGCTTGAGAAAGAGTTTTAAACCTGTAGCATGAACAACAAGAAACTCGTGACCCTACCAGAGCTGATTGCATCAAGACACTGACAATTTCCGTCCTGCTTGCTTCAGGTTGCAAACATGGCTTTATGAACAATCTTCGCTCCCACATTCAAACACTAATATTCCATAGTCATCATCTGTATGCATACCCATGACCTATCCTCGGTCATAGTGGTCAATGATAGCAGTCATGGCTGTCATCTCTGAAGAATCATCAGGTGCCATACAAGAAAAAAAAGGTAAGGGTGTTGATATGATGAAAGAGTTGGATCGGTCGCTGGGAATGACATTAGTGGTCCTCGGAGTTTCGTTTGTCATATTCAAAACAACCACGAGCAAGCATAGATGATGGTGCCCCCTATACTGCTGCGCATCTTTTCACTTATTCCATAGCTTAATAGCTTAGCATTCGGGCTTTGGCTGGCGATATCGTTGCTTTTAGCTTTGGCATTAATCCCACATGTAAAGAAAAAACACTCTCTTGAGTCTTTATATATCCCGTAGCTTTCAATATACATGAAGTAACAAAAGAGAGGGAGGCAATGTGGAGCCCACTTGTTTGGCTCTTTGTTCCTAGACAAGCCCTAGATGCTGGGCGCTAATATTCTTTGCTTCAACTTTTTATCCAAGCTTGGGACCAAAAAACATTAAATCCTTTCTTCATAAAGTCCTCGATGCTGGGCGCTAATATTCTTTGCTTCAACTTTTTATCCAAGCTTGGGACCAAAAAACATTAAATCCTTTCTTCATAAAGTCGATAATAGCCTAAGTAAAGGGTTCTATCCAACTTTTTATCCAAGCTTGGGACCAAAAAACATTAAATCCTTTCTTCATAAAGTCCTCGATGCTGGGCGCTAATATTCTTTGCTTCAACTTTTTATCCAAGCTTGGGACCAAAAAACATTAAATCCTTTCTTCATAAAGTCGACAATAGCCTAAGTAAAGGGTTCTATCCAAGCTTGGGACCAAAACACATTAAATCCTTTCTTCATAAAGTCCTCGATGCTGGGCGCTAATATTCTTTGCTTCAACTTTTTATCCAAGCTTGGGACCAAAAAACATTAAATCCTTTCTTCATAAAGTCGATAATAGCCTAAGTAAAGGGTTAATTGAACCCTTTACTTAGGCTATTAAGGATTAAAAGACTTTTCATCATAAATATTTTTGACTTTGGCCTTTGTAGAAATTTAAAATATCTTCTAGGTTCCTCCCTATAAAGATTTAAAGGCTTAGTTCATAAACCCATCGAGATAATAAAACCATTCCTCTTTTGCGACCATGGTGTCTACACCCAAGGACAGTTTCTTCTTCTCAACCAGGCTTAAAATTCCCCCGTCATGAGAAAATGCTCTAATTTTGCACCGCCAGTGTGGCTAGAAGACGATTAATGTTGTCAGAAGACGATTAATGTTGTCAGAAGACAATTAATCACAAAGTTTTTTGGGGTGTTAACAATTATCTTGACAAGGACGTGCCTTTCTTAACTCTCCCTTTTCTCCACTTGGAGATCATACAAATCCCTTTGCTTCTCCATCTCGTGGAAGAGTCAATACTCCATCTCCACCTCCCAGAGGAAATATCCCCGCATTATCTCCTTCTTTAGGAGAAAGGACATCCCCATTTTCTCCATCTCAAGGAGGATATACACCGTTGTTCATGCCAATCTCATAGCCAAGAGAGGGAAGCACACATAACACCGTGGCAAAAACAAACACAAACCTTCCTTTCATGGCGAGCTTAAATATCCTTGAATTGTCCAAATTGACCAATAACCGCATTCGTCATGACCCAACTTGGCCACAAACTCCCCCTAACCTTCCCTCAGATATTCCAAAGTTTGAAGGGAAATAGGGAGATGATCCAACTAACGATGTTATGTCATTCCACCTTTGGTGCTCATCTCACAACACACTTTAGGAATACTAGCCAAATGGTATGTCAATTTACTATCTACGACTTATACCACCTTTGAGTCAATTTACACATACTCCATGAACTAGGGCAAAAAAATCCTCACCGAATTTTGGCAAAACACCTCCACCCATATCACAAATCATATCCATGAATGAAATAGATGTCAAACTCTATGAAAAATAGACATCTAGCCCAAATTTCTATTGTGTTGGTTCCTTAAATCATTCCAACCCATGATTTCAAAAGATGTGGCGACCTCATTGCCCAAAACAGAATAAGAGGCCATCCTCAAGGCCCAAAAATTTGATTTGATACATGTACAATTTGGGTATCTATATACCATCCTCTTAGATGCTCCTCGGCATTGTTCTCTAAACCCAATACCCTCTCGTACATCTCATTTAGTTGATGTGCTTATTGGAACTATTTCTTAGTAGGTAAATGCTCCCCAACCACAAACTCATATACCATACACTATGACATAGTAGTACCTTCCATAAACACCTATATCAGTGGCACCTACAACTACATTAACTCCTCCATTTGGGTAGTTATCTTATGGACACTACAGTCTGACATACCCTAATTCTAGTAAAGAGCCAACGATACCACCACCTCAAATTGTGTCACCTGCTCCTACATCCACATTGTACGATGCACCAAACCAATATCTTCCCACACCTAGATACAGTTCGTATTTCCCATTCCCTGATCCTCTTGGTCCTCTCCCCATGTCTCAAATGGGGATAAATCTAGTACAACCTTCTCCCACAGAACAAAGTCAATGATTTGAGAAGTTAAATGTGACTAATCCCATGAATCCTTAGAATCAAGGGAAGAAGAAAGAAAAGAATAGACAAAACCAACAACATGGATAGGGGGAAATCCCCCTCTCTAGCAAAACTAGAACATGGATAAGGGAAGGGACCCTTCTACTCCATGGTGCATCCTAAAATACTTGAGGAAGGAAGGACCTCTTCTTCCCAATGACTCTAGGTAAGGGTCAGGAGTGGCTCCATTTTTTGTTAGGCCTTCAGCATACCGTAAGCAACTATTCCGGGTGCATTTGAACCACGAAGCAGGGATGAACAAACTAAAATTACCAACGTCTTGGATAATTGAAGTGTTCTCCAAAATGTAATATATAAAATAAATTCGTAGGCTCTCTTCATCATGAGGAAATTCGTAGGCTCTCATCGTCATGAGGTAATTCGTAGGCTCTCATCATTATTAGGTTTAAACGAGTAACTTAACTTGATGTTTAAACAAGTAACTTAACTGGATAGGAATAAACTTCACACAAACCAACAACTTTATACTTTATGATTAAGAAACCTGCCCTCATACAAAGAACGTCTTCACATTTATGTCTCTAAACTCCACACAAACCAATATCCCTACACTTTCATGACTAAGAAACCTTCCCTCAGAACATCTTCTCATTTATGCCTCTAGGTTAGGTTCAGAGTGCTGCCCTGAGCCTCTTATTAACTGCTTTGAATGTCCGAATTACTCCAAATCAAAATCCTGCAATCTCATTTCTATCCATTAGAAGTTCAATCTTTCGGCTTTGATGTTATTAGTAATCGCAATGTATGTCCGAATTGCTCCAAATTAAAATCATGGAGTCATTTCTATATACTCGAGCAATATTGTTACCTTGTGGAGTTTTCTACAGGAGAGAGGTGGCCAATACAATTACTTGGGGTGACACAGTTTTCTGTACTAGAAAGATGAGAATTTGAGATAAATCTTGTCTCCTTGTTTGCTTGGATCTCGTTGTATAAATAAAAGGAGCCATTGATTATATTTTCATTTTTCTTTCTTTTAAGATGGAATGGATATTTATTTGTTGATAGGCCTAATTGTTTTTATGTTTTTTTAGATTTATGTGTATCATTTTTTTTTGTTCGTACCTAAATCACAAACCATTTTTTTTGTTTTCCATTTCAACAATTCTAACAAAATTTTGGTCCTAAAATTGGTCGATGCAAATAATTTAAAATTTAGCAAAGGAGGGAGCAAAGGAGGGAGCAAAGGAGGGAGCAAAGGAGGGCCAACCATGTAAGATGGTAGCATCCGGCCCTGGTAAGGCCAAGCCTCTACTAATTAATTGCTCCGAAAGGATAGGTCAGTCAAAATAAACTTCATAAGAAACACTATTAAGCAGCTTTAATTTGAGTGTTTTTCACAACCTATGAGCCCGAGTGCTATTATAATGACCTAACAAACAATGTATTCTAAATTTATTTAAAAAAAATAAAAATCGATAGCCAATAAAATTTTGAAACTGGATAGAGAGAAATACTCAAAAGGTAAATAGTAAGGTTTCACAAACATTTTAATACTGTTAAAATTTTAAGTAAAACTAAGACATTCGATCAATCCTAGGGTTATACGAACTTGATAATTTTGCATTTCCATTCTAGATTAAATAGATAGAGTGTGAAAATGGGGTTAAAGGACCAAGCTAGAGATATGCTTAGCCCACTGAAAATTCCAAGTCCAAAATCCAACACCCATTGAAGTAACCATGTAAATAACAACCTACATTTCCAAAAATCCAACTGGGATTTAACTACTGAAAAATAAAACCTATTATAACTTAGTATATTAAGACTGACTTGATTGTACCATGACAACAAGAAATCAAACCATAAGGTCTCACAAAATCCAGACGATGGAACTATTGGTGGTGTTGGAGCAGATTCTTCTGTTAGCTTTGGCTTTTGCTTGGTGCTCCCACTTCCTACCATCAACAATCCTAATCTGAACTTTCAGATGTGTCTTGATCATCTCCCTCACTAGGGGAGAGAAAGAAGCTGCAACCCATTTTGAGGTGGGTGGAAATCAAGTTATCTGATCGTTTATGTAACTCTTCATTTGCAAAATTCTCTCTTTAATTCGTTCCACTACCTCATCGTAATTCCTCAATAGCTGTTGGACTCTTGTTACTAACTCTGCCATCGCATCCTCATCTTTTTGCAGTTCTTCCTAGCTTGTCTCAATTTCCCTTCACAAATCCTCATCTCCATACGGTGGTCCTCTTTGAGGTCTTCTTTTTTCTCTAAACATTGTTATTACTCTCATGGGGTTTCTTCATTGCTTTACCCCTGCGGGTTCTCATACTACAGTTGGAGATTTCACCTCCCATGTTTTCACCAGACAGTGACGTCATTTAGGGGATGCAATGCTGCCTGCTTGCTTTTCTATCTCAAGCCTTTCAAATAGCTACACCCATCAGACCCCACAATCATATCATTGTGTACTTCCAAGTTCTCCTTATTCTTACCTTTAATGAAAATAAGGACAACTATCTTATCCCTAATAAATTGTCCTACACGCTTCTTTCTCAAACCAAAACCTTTTTTGACAAATCTAGCTAGAATTCATTATTTTCCAATGAATTTCAACGGGGTGGGATAAATGGCACTCAAATAGTCCCGCTTTTCCGACGATTTGTTCCCTAGATCCGGTTATAAAAACCAGCGGAATCGTAGTTCCACCCCATTTACTACGGAACTATGCCAGGGAACTATGCCCCTAGGGGTTTTGGCCCATTTTAAGACAACCCAGATCGTCGAAATTCCAAACAAATAACCAGAAGGAGTGGAACTGTGCCTCGCCAAAATTTTTTCCCTCGTGAGTCATCGGAATACCGGGGCGATTTGAGTACCAGTTATCACACGCCAATTTCAACTATCAATATCCAAACGATGGCTAAATACTGAGGTGCTAATTGGAATTGATTTCCATAAATCCATGTTACAAAACTGATTCCAAGACAGTTCAAATATCAAGTCCTAAAATAAATTGGTGCTATTTGTGAGAAGACGAAAAACACTCTTGACATAAAATTTATTGGTGCCATTTGTGAGAAGATGAGAAGATGGTAAACACTATTATTTAATAAATTGGTGCCATTTTTCAAGAGATGGTAGACAATGTTTGATATGGAATGTTTACATCCATTCCAAGGTAGTTGAGGTTGAATAATGGAATGTATTCCAAAACAATTAATCTTCAATCATAGGATTAATTGGTGCCATTTATGAAGTGATTGTAAACATAGTATGCTATGTTAAATTTACATCCATTCCACCATAGTTGAAGTTGAGTAATTGGATGTATAGTGTCAAACAACTTTGGGGATGAATGTGGGGTGGAGGGATACTAGTGTATCATGGGATGTATTCCAAGATGATTAATCTTTGGTTATAATATTAATTGGTGCCATTTATGAAATGATGGTAAGCATAGTAGATAATGTAGTTAGTGTTTAACAATAGTTGAGGTTGAATAATTGGATGTATAGTGTTGCCAACTTTAACTACAAACAAATGCAAACTTTGAAAAAACATATTATATATATATAAAATGTGCCTAAATTTACTATCCATTTTACTGATTTATTTTTATCATTATAGATTTAACCATCACTTTCATTTACCTACTTTTATCACGATGACTTGAATAACAAGTTCCATTATCTTTAATTATATTAGAATAGATGTTAAGTTTGCAAGGTAGATATCGTTTTCGTGTATAAATAGTTTCTCTAATATTAAAGAAATTGAATCCAATATATTCAAAAAAACCTATCCAATAATATTAAATATTTGATATACATTGTATATATATTTTAAAGAGAATTAATTCCATTAATTTCAAAAAACATGTTCACTACCATTAAATGTTCAATTGACAATGCATATATATTTCAATAGATATTATTATGACACTTTAAGGTAATATGTGAACTTTTAACTTCCACTTCTATTTATTAATTTTTATCACCATGAATATAACTACTACTTTTATTTACCTACTTTTATAACTATAGATTGAATATCATTTTCTATTTACTAATTTTTATTATCATAGATTTTAATAGTTTATCATTTTCCTCGTAAAAAAATCTTATTGTTTATATGTGCTTATTTAAATTTGTATTAGCAATTCAATTTAATTATTAGTTTAATCTCTCTCTCTCTCTCTCTCTTTCACACACACACACACACACACACACACATATATATATATATATATATTCCTATTTAATGAATCATAAATTTCCAACTAATATGTCATTAATAATAACTAAATTTACAAAATAATATATTTTTCAATATACAATATTCCTATATAGTAAACAAATTTATTTATGATGAAAATGCGGTTATTACTAAGAAGGGCTTGATAACTTATTGTTAAAGCTAATATCTCGCAAGTCATCCCAAAAACTAGTTTATCCAATCACAAATTTTAAGTTATATTCTTAACAATTAAATAAATTTATTTATCATGAAAGATGTGGTTATTACTAAGCATTGTTTAATAACATTTTGTTAGAGCTAATATCTCTACTAATTCATCCCAAAACTAGTTTATCCAATAACAAATTTCAATTTATATTCTCAACAATAAAAAAAAAAACATTTTAATCCCCACATGCAACGGACATATTACATATTGAGTCATTTAAAGTAAGAAACTGTTTCCAACCAGCACATCACCACTTGTTTCTAACAAATGTATTACCACTATTAAGTAAATATGGATAGTAATATTTTTTTACACATCTAATATCTTGAGCATTTCAACACAAAAACAAGTATAACCATTAAAAATGTAAGGTTATCACTATTGTTTATTTTTAGCCCAATGCAAAAATTTGTGATTAAAATAATTTTGATGTCCATATGGTAAGATATATCTATTGATATATTAGATTTTTGCATATGGTGAGATTTATCTATATATTAGGTTTTTCTGGGGTTGTTAATAATATTTTATTAACAATATTTACAAAACAAGAACATAACATATAGAATTTGGGTGTTTATTTGTTTTAACTTGGGTGGTTAGGAAGAATGATTACTGTCCTCCCTACCCAATTTCAATACTTGTAAGTGATATGTTGCTCTTGTTGAACCTTAATGTAATGATTATATTACTGGCCATACCTTGATTCTCTAACTAGAATATTAGGTGTTCATATATTTTACATCTTGAAAATGTAATATGTAAAAATTTGTAATCCCAAAACATAATATAACCAAGTGAAAAATATGGATTTTAGGCCATTTAAATTTTTAAAATTGTGATTTTTATATTTTTAACTCAATTTTCAACCTTTTATTTTTTAAGTTTCTTTACTTTTTAGTAACTTCAAGAATTGCAACTTTGTAATTTTATTAAGCAACGGGTTTAATTTTAGTTGTATATATTTTACATCTAACATGTACAAAATTTCACTACCAAAACATAAATTCTTAATTAAGAATTTATTTTTAAGTTATAAACCTCTAAAAAAAAATAAACACCATGTTTATGCTAACACACACGTGATATTTTGATGTTGTTCTTTCCTATAATTTAATGCATAGAAAACTTCAAAATTGGATATTCCAAATCTCATTCATAGTGAAAATGTTTACCTATGATGTAATGTTTACCTCTAACATCATAGAAATATTAAAAATGGTACTTATATGAATATGATTCATTCCCAATAAAATTCAATAACTAAGTTCTCATGTTTGATTTTCATCAATCATTGGGATGCATCAAGGACGTGCCTTAGGAACTTGGTTTATCTTTTTTGAATTTTTTGTCATCAAATATTTATATTTCCATTACATTTGGATTCTATTAATTACAAAATGATATGGTTTGGATTATAAGTGAATATTACACAAACGTAATATTTCTTTAAATTTTGATAGTTTTATCATTCAAAATATTTTTCAATTTTTAATAGTTTTATCATTCAAAATATTTCTTATCCTAATATTGACTAATTTTTTTATGTTATATGAAAAATAATGCAATTTCAAAGCATTGAACGTAGTACCTAATGGCAAGGACATGGGACCCAAATGTACCCAACAATTTTTCATTTAATCCACAATTGTGATATAAAAAAAATTACTTGGTTAGGAGTTTCCAATATTTTTTCTGATCACACAAATGCATAAACATCCAAGAACCTATGACATATTATATTATTGGTATAATGTAATCTAGAGAGAGATTTGCACAAAAATATGCACAATGACACTCTTAATGTGTAAATATCACACACATGTGACATTTTGGCTAATCTTGCAGAAATATATCATCAACATACAACATGCAACTCACTCAAGATATCCTCATCACATTCAAAAGATAAATTGAGACATAAAATGTCAAAGGCAATTTGGTATGAAAAATCACTTGGCTAAAGTCATTGGATAGATGCACTAATTAGCGCGACCTTCTTGTTTAGTTACCCGCATGTACCCGTGCAGAGTTTCCTTTGAAATCCACGCGATTGTCAAAATGGAGGGACCACTTCATTCTACAACGCATGCAAAGCTCAAAATGGCTCTCTTGGCTCATAAATTAGAATGAGACTCATCACATGCTTGGAAACACTCAATAGCCCCCCTCATGTAATTGGAGAAACAATTCAAAGGCAAGAGTGTTCACATTTGGATCTAGATGTTTATTGGCCTACATTTGGCATATAAAAGGAAACCATGGGCATGCATCCTATAGGTGAAAATCAAAGAAAAGTTATAATGTTGGAATTTCATTTAGAGCTCACCTTTCAATCCACTTCCTACCTCAAGTTTACATGCAAAAGCTCTCTTTCTTTCTTCCTCTAAGAAGCAAGTGTTTCTCCATTGTTTCCTTCTTCCTCAAGGAACAATATTTTCCATTCATTATTTTAGTTTAGATAATTTTTATTGAAGTTGTTTCAGCTTGTGAGTGCTTGGTCTATCTAACCGACGGCTAACACTATTTCCTTGGATGCAAGCTACAAGGATAGCACGGAAGATTGCTCACCCTTGTGTCATTTTCCCCTTAACAATATTTATGGTGACTCACATGAGATTCACCTTGCTGATCAATAACTTATCATGTTCATTCATAAAGTTTTTTTTTTAATTGTGAAAAATAAGGTCAATTATTGTAGTTATTGGTGAATGGTAGTAGGGAATGGGGAGTTTATAGGTATTGGGGGGGTATAAAATGGGATATCTAGTAAAAATAAGGAATATATCGTAAAAATATTGTTTTTTTAATTGGAAATATGTATTGGGAGGGGGGATCAACAAAAGGATTTTGGTAGGTATTTATTAATATCTAGTGAAATTAGGGGTATGCTTTAATATCCCATGAACGAAGTCGCTATGGCATAGTTTCACTGAGTGAGGACCCTATGTGGTGACTCCACTCTTATTTTTTTCATTGTATTATAGATAGGTTGTATTTTGCTAGAGAAATTATTTTGGGTGTTGTGAAAGTGTAGGAGGTTACTGCCCATCCTCTCTATAGTCAGAATTCAGAAGCCCCCTACCTATATTAAATTTTTTATCAGTAACAGGGTTCTCGACGTCCCGACCACGGAAGATAGGACACAAATCTCTTCGACATCCATGATAACTCACTCTTTTTCTTCATTGTAATTATGCAATAAATTCGAACAACCTCTGTAACACTTTACTCTAGCTACATAGCAGGTCCATGGGTCCAAAACATGTGCGAATTTTCCATTTTTTTGCATTTTACCTCTATTTTCACAGTCACTTATAGTTTCAATGACTACTTAATGAACCAAGAAATAATAACTCACATTCAATTGTATTTTCTTTAGTAATTACATAACTTAGCCCAAATAGGAAGTAAAGAAGTGATTTCTTGAATAGTATTTAGGATAAAAGACTTTGGGATTTTCAAGGGAGCCCTTAGTACTCACTAGTAGATAAATGATTATGGGCATGTGCAAGCTAATGAGGGTCACTTTTGGCATGTTAGATGCAATAGAAAACTGAAAAATCAGGCATCCCTCAACTTACATGGTTTTTTTGAGATACTTACACAAGATATCTTGCATCGAGTAAAAAAATGAAACGTAGGAATTTGAGTTACGTTTCCGAATATATAAATTGTAAGTATTGAAAATTTACATAACTATGTCAAATTTCATGTTTTCTAGCAGTCACGTTTTATTTTTTTTGTCAAATGATAAGGTATATGTTTTTGTGGGTGCAGCCTTTCAATGTCTAAATCACGGTTTCGGGCTACAAAAATTGGTAGACATATATAGAACCCATAGCACTAGTGCAGCGCTATTTTTTCCAAAATTAAATGTTTAATTTTTATTTATTTTTAATTATGTAAGTGATCAAACCTCGAGAACGGTACGTCAAATGTGGGTGCAGACTTTGAAGGTCTTAATGTAGTTTTTTTGACTTGGATTTTTTTATAGCATATAGATATCGGTGTCTACTAGTGCAACATACAATTTTTTTTAAGAATGGTTGTGAAATGAAAAAGTTACAGAATAAACACTAACAATATGTTTTTTGACTTAAGGAGTGATGACAAAAGAAAATTAGGGAATAAATAGAAAATATCAATATTTTTTTTTAAATTATATATTTGGAATCTGCATAAAATATTCTATCTATGCCTAAAATTTTGTCAATAATGGTCATGTATGTCATGTTGTAGAGAGTGGTGAAAAACAGGCATATTGAGAAAAATGGTGGAAATGTCTAATTAGCTATGGCTTAGTAAATTCCATAGCACAGGTTTGGTAAGTCCGAACCAACCACATAGGACTGTGGATAACATGTGGGCACAGGAGGAGTGGGTGATTAGGTGCTATGGAACGTGTGCGTGTTATGTTTAAATTCAAATAACGTGCACACATTATATATAAATTCAAATTTTATTGTTTTCGCGCTCAATGTTATACGAAACGTGCACACATTTCTTATATAAAAAATGTGCTAGCGTTCTGTATAAACATAACGTGCGCGCATTATTATCTTCACAAAATAACGTTTTGAAGTGTTAGATGGAGATAGAGGGGTGAGAGAAATATGATGATGATGCAGATGATGGTGATGAAGATAATGAAGATGATGATGATGATGAATATCATGATGAATATGAAGATGATGATGAAGATGGTGATGATGATGATGATGATGATGATGATGATGATAATGATGATGATGATGATGACGGAGAAGATGATCATGATCATGATGATGATGATGACGAAGATGATGGTGATGATGAAGACGATGAATATGATGGCGATGACAACCACAACGATGATGATTATGATGATGATGAATGATTATGAGGAAGATGGAGATGATGATGACGACGATGATGATGATGATGATGATGAAGATGGTGATGAGGATGATGATGATGATGAAGATGATGATGAATATGACGATGAGGATGATGAAGATTAAGATGATGGTGATGATGATGATGATGATGATTATGATAAAGAAGAGGATGATCATCATCATCATCATAATCATCATTATTCTCTTCTTTATCACCACCACCATCATCATCATCATCATCTTCATCACCATCATATTCATCTTCATCATCCTCATCGTCATATTCATCATCATCTTCATCATCATCATATTCATCATCATCATCATCCTCATCACCATCTTCTTCATCATCATCATCATCTCCATCTTCCTCATCATCATCATCATCATCATCAGCATCATCATCATCGTTGTGGTCGTCATCACCATTATCTTCATCGTCTTCATCATCATCATCTTCATCGTCATCGTGATCATGATCATCATCATTTTCATCATGATCATCATCATTTTCATCATGATCATCATCATTTTCATCATGATCATCATCATTTTCATCATGATCATCATGATCATCATCTTCATCATCATCATCACCATCTTCATCATCATCATCATCTTCATCATGATATTCATCATCATCATCATCATCGTCACTCTCTCTTCCCTGGTTTTACACCTCTCTTTCTCTCTCTCTCTCTCTAAACCCCCTCTCCCTCTCCCTAACCTATCCCCCATCCCTAACCATCCTACTATTTCTATCTCTGTGCTACTCCCAATAGCCCAAAACCCCCTCCTCTCTATCTCTCTCCCCTCCTCTCCCTAGCCCTTACTAACTCAGGCTCTCCTGGTCTCTATCTCTTCCCTGCACCTCGACCTACCTCTAACCACACCTCCCATCTCTCTTTCTCTCTCCCCACAACTAAAACCCTCTCCTCTCTCTCTCTCTCTCTCCCTCCTCCCCCCCCATCCATTACTAACCCCTTATCTCAGTCTCTCTTTCTCTCTCTCCCCCCCTTGCTAACCCCAATCCTAGCCCCTTACCCCTAACTAACCCCCCCCCTCTCTCACTCTCTCTTCCTTGGTTCTACACCTCTGTCTCTCTCCCCCCTCTTGCTCT